>BRDA01044708.1:57002-68758 GCA_036984385.1 Crenuchus spilurus
TATATATATATATATATATATATGTGTGTAAAACCGAGGCTATATCATACAACAACAGTATCAGGCCACATAAGCATTATCATTATCATTTGCAAGCTTGATATCAAACTTAATACATCAGGACCTACAAGCAGTTTTTGCAAACTAAAAGTAAGCTCTTAAGTCTTCTCTGCTGTATAAAGATAAAGTGCTGGGCCTTTCTAAGTTTCAAGTTTCACATGTTGCTTTATGATACTTTCTTGCTGTTGACTCAGCAAATTGGTAAAAAGTAAGCAGTTGTCTGAATATATGTCAGAACTGGATTTTACTGAAGCCTGTAATGATTATAGGCTGCTACAGTCTGCATTTGGTTTGCAAATACAGGCCATTAGATTATAATGTAAAAATGCAAATCATGTCTACATAATTGAAATATGAACTGATGCCATTTCTCATTCTTATCAGCTGTGTTGCTTTTCTTCTTTCAGAAGACTTCATAAAGTGTAGCAGTGTGGTTGTCTTGGTCATTCAAGTTTCACTCTCTGTCCTAAAGTTTGTAGACACCTGCTGACCCAGTGTTTTTTCTTTGTCAGGGGTATTGAAAGAGTTTGTCTTGAATTGCTGCAGTAACATCATCTTCTGAGAAGGCTTTACACAAGATGTTGGAACTTTGGATTTGATTGCATTCAGTCACAAGAGCATTAGTGATGCTGGGGGGCTTTATACCCCTCTAGCTGATGTTTGGCTTTGGGCATGATGACGTTATCCTTATGTGCCAAAGCTCCAGAGCATCACAGTGTTTTTTATGGAGCTTATACCAACAATTCACTACTTAGGAGTGCCTGGATGCATTTTTACATATAATGTAAATTACTTTGGGTAAATATGTATACATTCATATTTAAAGAGTATGTTCATCAAATTTACAAATTATATGGATAATTCAAACATGAACCTTGGGTCACATTATACATGGCACAAATATTGACATATTATTTACATTCCAAAATTACCACTAAAGCTTCACATGTTGAGTTTTTATATATGATAAAAGTTTAAACTTTGGTGTCTTACAGTACTGTGAATGTACATCTCTTCCATATATGTCGTCCATATATATAGGCCAAACCTATTATAAAATAGCTCTTCAGACAAGGTGTATCATATTTATGACCATAAAAAAAAAATCACACGCCTAGTTCCTATCACCACCACTGTGAACAATTCTGACTTGGCAATTTTATGTACAATGGAGCCCCTCACATAAGACAACTCTGAATGATTTTTGTTAGTATTGTAATCATTTAATTAAGCAGAAATTTTGAGAAATCTGTGGAATTCCTGTAAATTATATTAGTGTTATTGTTCACTGTAATGTTTTGCTTTATCCACTTGTTACAGCCTTTCAGTCAGCATTTCTCTGTGTCTCTGTGTCTCTCTGTCTCTCTGTCTTTGTCCTATGGGGTGATGTCTGGTGTGTGGACCACAGGGATAATGTTATAAATAGCTCTTTCTGACACTAGTTTGTGCTCCAGATCAACGTAATGAAGTAAACTGCGCTGCTCTCAGTGTTTGCTGCTGTGTGACCGTGGCTATGCTGATAACGATTCAGACACAAGCATAACGTCTCCCTTTAGAAACCCTTATTAGAGCCAGTCAGCTCGGGGGTGTTAGGAGGAATGGCATCTCCTTATCATACCCACATTACATTTGTCTTACTGATGTGGGCCTCCTGCTGTACAGATTTATGCTGCATACAGATAACTGCAGTCATTTTCAGCAAAATCCTCTGAACACACATGTTCTAGCATCTAACTGCTATTAAAAGAACAGCAAAACACCTATGATGTGTCAAGCTGGATCAGCACCTTGAGTGTGTTAAAACCATTAGAGCCTTCAAAAGGAATGTGTTCTACTTATAACTCATCTGCTAGTTCATCTGCTAGATCTCCAAAATCAGAATGTTGTGAAAAAGTTCATTTGTTTTCATAACTTAATTCAGAAAGGTACACTGTCATTTCAAATCTTTCTTTACTGTTGATACTGTTTGAATAGTAATTTCCTGAACCTCAAAATAAAATACGCCAATATCTTGATATTCTGGATTTTAATTACATTTTGAACAACAATGAACTTTTTTACAATTTCCAAAAACTTTAAGTGGCACTGTATACAGCATTAAAGGCGTAGTTTAATTTGTCATTTTGTTAGTTATTTCTTGTGATGCATTAAGTCTTTAAAAAGGCTTGTATTTGCATACATTTCTACATAACTAGTTTAATCGTAGAAAATTATTTATGGTGCTAACTTAATAAGTTAATGAATTAATGAATTAACTTGGTTTCTTGTAGCTTCATGTTAACATTGTTAGCAATGTATTTTCTGTTTTTTCCTGCTATTTTTTCTCATACCAGATATATCTCATCAGCATCATACTTTGTTAATAATATGAGTTAATTGTAGTAAGAGTGTGGAACCTAGGACTGGAAATGATAATCTTTCAAAATTGAGATTTTTTTAATGCAGCAACAACATGATACATCAGGAATTTTTGCCCTTGTTGCAGTTTGGTAGATATAGTAGAAAATATATGGCAGGTTTGCTAACAACTTATTGTCCATTATATCAGTTCCTCTTACTGTACAGGTGCACTTTGTAGTTCTACAATTACAGACTGTAGTCCATCTGTTTCATTGTATACATTTTTAGCCTCATTTCACCCTGTTCTTCATTAGTCCCTACCCCCACAGAGAAGGTATTATTTGGGTGATGGATCATTCTCAGCAGTGCCATGACACTAAAAGTGGAGGTTGTGTGTTAGTGTGTGTTGCACTGGTACAAGTGAATTAGAAACTGGATTTTTTAAAATCAGATTTTCTCCCCAATGTGTTAGGTAGCCAATTAACCCTCCCATTCATTAGGATTCTCCCTGTCACTTGTAATGTCCCTGTTTCTAAGAGGGTGTGGACTCACACTCCAAAGCAAAGTCAAGCCACCACCTCTTTTTGAACTGCTGCTGATACATCGCCGACAGGCTGCCAATGCACTCCAAGGAATCCCCTGTTCTGATGGATCACCTGATCCAGCTAACACTACTTAGTAGTGCTGGGGAGAGAGTGCTATCTTTCCCACCCAAAAAGGGCACAGCCAATTTTTGCTCTCTCGAGCCCCACTGACGGTGGCAAGCAGCTTGATCTGGGATTCAAAATTGCGATTCCTCAGATCATAGTGACAGTGCCTTAGTTCGCTGAGCCACTCTGGGCACAGAAACTGGAATTTTTAAACAGTGTGTCAACTCACTGTCTACTCTGTAAGACACACCTACCTTGTTGGTCCACATTGTAGATATAAAGTCAGAGACAGTAACTTGTCTGTTGCTGCAGTTTGTTTGGGTCAATTGGTGGTAACATGGTGCTGCACATAAGACACTGTTGGTTGGATATTTTTGGTTGTTAGACTATTCTTTGCTTAGCAGGGCAACACACACTAACACACCACCACCACCACATCAGTGTCACTGCAGTGCTGAGAATGATCCAACATGCAAGTAATACCTGCACTGTGGTGGTCCTGTGGATGTCCTGATATAGAAGAACAGTGTGAAAAGAGGCTAACAATGTGTCTAGAGGCAACGTGTGTAGACGAACAGATGATCTACAGTCTCTAATTGTAGAACTAAGTGCAACTTTATGGTAAATGGCATTGATAAAATGAACAGTGACTCTGAAAACAAGGAAGTCATTTAATGTTATTGTTTATTAGTGTATATGTAGCTAAGAATCCATTTACCTGTTTGCAGGGATGGTGGGTCATGACTCAATAAAGTGACAAATATTGCCAGTTTAAAATGCCTGATGGAGGAGTCAGCGGATCAGATAAAAGCATTAATGTCAGCCTTTAGTGCTGACTGATATAAGCTTAATTGTGCAGCCTTGGCCTAAATGTTATATTTAGACTCAACAGAATGTTATACACTCCTCATCTCAATTTCCTGGACATCATCCAAGCCGGTAATGTTGTGAAAGGTCAGAGCTGATTTATTGAATTTCTTAACGTGTTATCATATTAACACCTCATTGTGAAGTGGAAATCTCTTAAATTATAACTCAAATGTCTTCTGTGTGAAAATATATTAACGGAGGAGCACATATTTCAGTGTTTAAGACTGTGTGCAAGACCTCGTTTACTGGATGTACAGTACTATATGGATCAGGGGCAATACTAGAATGTATAGAAGACATTAGACACTTAGTCCGGTGAATGTTCGTCAGGAGGTATGATGACAGGGTCTGGCAGTGATTGTAGGTAGGTAATGAACATCAGTCCGGCATGGTGATATATTTAAAGACTCAGGTGATGAAAAAAGACCCAGTGCTATAGCCCCATACCCAGGGCCTAAACATGCCCCTGGTATAGGAGCTTAGATCTGACCTCTAAATGGAGAAAAAAAAATATTACAAGTTTACATACACAGTCCTTGTTTCTAACATCTATTAACAAATAGTGAAGTTTCTCTAACTCTTTCAAAAAAATAGGAGGATCATGAGATACTAAAGACTGTTGTGAATTTCTATGCAATATAGCACTGAAGTTCATTCTGTAGTTGACATCATGCACATATTAAGAGCCCCAAGTCTTGACAGTACAATACTTTTTTTTTCAAATCACAATACTGGGTTCACAATTCAGTTTTCTAACAGTTTTTTAAAATAATTTAGTATAAAAAAAATTATGAAAAGTATCCAGTTGTTTATTTTAAATCAGACCACTCATATAACTACACCTCTTCAGCCAGTCATAGACCACTGCTGTTGTGTTGTCATTCTCTTGTCAGTGCTGAGTAATTCTCATATAAGGAAGTGAAGAAATTGAATGGACTTTTTGAAAATTACATGTCATATCCTGTGGTTTGGAATACCTCAAACATGAAGCATTTTGTTCCTCATGTCATTGGACCATTTGTAAGGGTAAAAAGTTGAAAAAACAAATTTGCTATAAGCAAACAGACATAACAATTGATGTAATAATTAATAGCTTGCTATGAGAATTCTCACAACATAAATTGGACTCAAACTCCATTGCTCAGTGTGACCAGATTGAAGAGTGAATACTCCTCTGGTAATTTATGAACAAGGCTGACAATCCAAAAAATGGTACGATCTCCATATTCTGCTTTATTTTCAAATTATTTAAGGATGAAATTTCAGTGTGCAATAGCATTAGCTTAAATGTAGTTTTATTCTCTCATAATTCAGAGAATCCAGTGACATTTGGGGAAAAAACTAATGACAAAACATAGGTTTTAAACATGGTCAGATTATTATTCTATTATATAAAATAGGCAGCATTATATAATATATAATAATAAAATAAAATAGAAAAAAAAATATTCATCACATGGTGCAGCAGATGCCATTTTTGAAAATCACATTGATTTAGAATTTGCTGTTAGAGTTCCTAATTTGGACATTATGCTGACTCTAGGATGATGTGTGAGTTTAGTAGTTTATACTAAATGTCATTGTCTTGTCTGCCATCAGTTTTACACAAACACATGCAGTAATCTCTGAAGGACAGTAAGCAGTGTTCTCTCACTTGCAAACATTAAACTTGTGTTTGTGACGGATTCAGCAGACCTTTTTTGTTGATAATAACAGACTTTCTGTGGGTGAACTGGAACGTATTTTCCCAAGACTAAGTAGAGATTGTAGCTATGCTAACAACCTGAAGTAATATTCAGAGAGAGAGAGAGAGAGAGACTTTATGTTTAATATTAACTGAACAATTCAACATGTAGAATTTGTAACATCAGTGGTTAAGAGTATGTTACTTAAAAATAACAAATATTACTTACAAGCTTCAAAATGTCCATTTAATAGCTAACTGCTTTAAAAATGCTAACATTTATGAGGGTTAGCCTTAATCAAACATACAAGGGAAATCCCCATTATGGGCAAGTGGAATTAGCATTATCTTAGCCAGGTAAAGCCAAATTACATGGTTTTAGCATGAACAGAAAGGATGTGCATCTCCATAACTGAGGTCAATCAATGGACATCTCAATGCTTTGCTAACAGTCTGGTACATTAAAGATATATACAAAGCATCTAATAATGTGATGATTTATCCCTATTGTGATGCAAGATTTGATTCAACACATGATACAATGAAAAACAATATGATGCTAAGCAATTCAATAAAGCACAGTTTGATTTTATACAGCAAATCATAAATTAACTACAAAAATGTCATTTCTACTTCACATTCTTCTCAGTAAGCGTGTCATTTATTCTGTTTCTTTACGTCTTCTAAATAACACTTCACCCTTTCACAAGCAGGCTTTTTCATCAATCTAAAATTGTCACCACACATTTGATTTGTAGCAGTTCAGTGGAATGTGTAACACTTCTACCATGATATCGCGTGACTCGCCAAGACATGTCTCCAACACACGTGAGAGTTGGCTGAGAGACTTGACCACTGAGAGCAGTGGAGATAAGAGAACAAGGCTGAAACACTTTAGAGAGCAGGAATCAGTCTAAATATAAAATTATTGGCTGCAAATTGCTAGAAGCATATGTAAATAATAAATGCATAAGAGTTCTAGAATAATATACAGATTGTTCTAATGCAATTCATTAATAATGATGCATCCAGAGTTCACTGCAATACCATTGTGAACTTTTATGTTGGTGCAATTTAGTGATCCTTACCATTCCTGCTTAACAAACGTAAAAAAATCAAATATGCATGGTCTTTATACTGGATTGCACAGCAGCCATTACATGTTTCATTGCTGACCCAATGGCCATACTTCCTCCCCACTCCCTGTACTGAGGCAGCAAGTGAGTAGTGCTCATTAATATCAGTAAATCAGCACCCAGAAAATGACCAGTTTTTCACAGAGGAATAAATGATTGTGTGTAAGATAACACTGATGTAAAGTGTTATTTGTTTTATACTCTTCTCAGCTGCCATCAGCGAGAGCAGCAAACTATATTCAATGAAATACATCTCCTTTAATAATGTACAAGTGATGGCTGCGACAGACATGAATGTATTTTCTTATGTGATTTTGTGGCCAGACCTGTGATTGGTCATCTGTGTCATTTGCATAATGTGTTGGTTTATGGGACTGTGTGTTTGTAAAAGCACACTCAGGTGCTCATACACTCCTTTCTCTGCTGTATACCTGCTAAAGCAAAGTGTGATTTCGAAGCTGCTAGGCAACAGGCGGGTGCCTTCCAATCTGTTGCAGTGTAACAGCGATAATGAGTGTGATCATGAAGTTCCTTCACCAAAAAAATACTTCTGAGGCCAACAGAAAGAACATAATGAAAAAAAGTGAATGTCAAGAGTAGGCCTTGGTAACGCTTTTTAAATACACCTTTTAATACAGATACCTTGACATGCATCTAGGACAGAAGATGCAAATCATTTGACACATATTCATGTCATTAAAAAATAAAAATGCTTTATTTGAAATTATATGAACCCAGTTTTTCACTTACTGTACCTTAGATACAGTCATTCAGCCGAAACCATGTCTGGAGTGCAGAGTATTGGCTTCTTTAATTTAGAAATGGAACAGGATTGATATTTCTAACAAACACTAGAACCTCAACAGTTACCTACATAGCCCAGTTGTTTCTGCAAGAATACATCACCAAAACTTCTATAACTTCACATTCATAATCATAATTAAGGTCTCTAAATTTCAAAGTTAGTCAGTCAGCCACATCAGACAGCATGAGATTTGATTTTTTTTCAAGCTGACAGTAAATCTGAAACTACAGTGACTAGCTAGCTACTGAGACTTTAAGATCTCAACATAGTTGAGTGAATTTTTTTATGTACTTTGATTGAAACACCTGGGCAATTTTGGTATCTATAAAGTTAATCTATACAGTTTGACTCCAAACTTGTCTTGACTACAATTTAGATAAGTGGAAACAGTAAGTTGCATGTACTGTTTTTCAACTTTTAAATATCATAACTAGACTTCTGGTACAGCCTGTCAGAGTAAAGTGAAGTGTGAGAGTATGGAGTGTATGCTATAAACTCAGTGAAAGAGTCAAACTTTGTTAGTCATCACTTTGTTGACTATCATTTCAAAAGTCAAAGTCAAATTTACAACTTAAGTTCTCACAACACAGCTTTACAGAGTTCCAGTAATAACATAAAAACACAAAAGCATCAGTGAGAAAGCCAACAGTGACCAGAGAGCCAGGTAAGGTAACACAGACATGGGAGCTGCTCCACTGTCAACAAACCTGAGTGAATATGTGCGCGCAAAACAGCCCCAGCATCTCAGTTTACCATAATTCCTGATGTCCAATGAACCCCTTGACCTGCAAATTTTGTCTAATGGAAAGTACTAATTACTAACAGCTAAACTAAACAAGAGGTTTTCATCCCAGACTTAAAGGTTGAGACTGACTGAGTTTAGGACATCAGCTGTCTGTCAAGCTGCACATTGGATGGGTTTAGAAAAGGTCAGAACATCACAAAATAGTTAGCTATGAGTGGATGGATGGATGAATGGACACTTCTCACATGTATTAATGTGAAAGATTTGTAAATCAGGCACACTTGAATGATATACTTGTACTGTGTACTGTTCTTTAACGTTTGCCTGATAATATTAGAACATTATGAAAATGAGCTTTATAGAATTACAGAAACACTGAAAAGCTTTATAATCAGGCTATTTGACAGAATTTACTCGACATGTCATCCACATTTCTACTAATCAAATAGCACGGAAAGCTCTAGTGCTGATTCTTGTAATCTGAAAAATTCTGAATATTTGCTTTGGTTATCAATGAGGGCTGATAATCAAGCAACCATTTATAATTACTGTTTGTTTACTGACTTTAATAATATTGATTAAAAATAAAAAAGCACAAATGTCACCATTTTCTGGAGACAAACAGGAGATATGTGATACTTCTGGGAGAATACAATAGTTATTCACAACATTAAAATTGAGAAGACCCCTAGTCCTGGATGAGAAATGATTGAGTTTATATTGGTTTTCCTGTCTTTAGTAAACAGATGAGCTATTATTTTGAAAATCTGACCACAGTGTGAGACCTAATTGAGATCTATACTTAAACTCAAGAGAAAATCATTGTTTAAGAGTAACTACTAAGATGTTAAGGAGATCTCCTTTTTTATTTCTCTTTTTTATAGGGTGACCTGTGTGATTATACACACCTGTGCGATTATACGTTTACATTTACTACATGTATCAAATGAATAGAAAGTGCACTAAATCAGTGCAGAAAAAGACCTTGTTTTCACTTAAAAGATCAACAAAACTTGTAATTTAACCAGGAGTGTACAAACCCCTGTGTTTGGGGCAATTGTAAGAAAGCATGTTGACTGTGTACAGCTTGACTATGCATGTGTCTTTTGTGTTTGTACACTTTTATAGGGTGTTTTTTGTCTGCTGCTGTTGTGAGGAGTGGTCAGAGGGGTGGACGGCTGGACACTTGAGTGGGTTTTTACACGTGTTGCTGGAGCAGCAGGCCTGCTGGGATGTCACAGCAAAAATAACTCTCATAGTCTGCAAGACTCTAGAGACACCACAGGCCTCCTGCTGGAAGATAATTATACAGAGGATGACACAGGTTGAAGGAGGAGGGAGAGAAAGAGAATGAACTGAGAAAATCACACTTATTTGCAGTTGATCCTTTATCAAGCTTCCACACTCCAACTTGTCACCCTTGCAATTTAATAGTGTGCCATTTTCAGCTGGTTTGGACCTAGGGGTTAAGTGAAAATTCAAGTTTTCACACTTCCCTTGTGCTCCAAAGAACACGTCTGGTGTCTAAAGTTTGCTTGTTTAGTTTAGCAGTGGAGCTACTTACCTAATTCATCACATACTTGCCTTAAACTGTGTTGAGTTGTTCAGTAATCTCAAACAGCCTTGCTTATGTAGTTTCTGACAGTGTATGACATACTGTTATCTATAAAAATGGACAAGAAACAGCATTGGTGGCCATCTTGGAGTTTTCAACATGGTGGCTATTATTGTTTTTAGCAGCACAGCATTTGTCATTGTGCAAACAGCATGCCTAAACCATTAGCCACTATGCTCAGTATGGACCAGACATTTGTACATAACATAGATAAAACCAACAGTAACAGCCATTTTGAAGCCTAAACAAAAATATTAATTTAACTGTCTTACTTTAGCATCATCCAAATTACAGCATTTATAGCCTTTTTTGCAGCTTTTAAAAGAGAGGTCTTTAAATTATTAGTTTTCTCAAAAAAATTCATTTCGGAGACTTATCATCTACTTACACTCAGTACTGATATTCCTCCTCCAGGCTTCTAATTTTGTTTGTTTAGATTAAAATATGCTGTCCAATGTAATAGATCAGCCATGATAGATTTGGAGCCCAAATTTAACTTCTTTATTTTAGAATTGGAGCTGTGAGGCTGACATTCTTAAAAAGTATTACAACCCAGTAGTCACCTAAAAATACATCACCAACATTTCTCTCAACCCACCAAATCACATCCAGATTTTAATTAAGTTCTTACAGGCTAGTCTACTGTGTTTAGGACAACATGTCTTTCACATGTCATTTCCATACTACCTCAGGAATAGGAGCACTGTTCTAAAATCAGGGATTTTAGACTAGAGGATCTATCTGAGGGTCGTCCTACTCAGAACTGCTTATAAATAGCATGTTGCTGCTACAGCTCCCCCTGTAAAAATGCAAAAAAAAAAAAAAAAAAAAAGAATTTTTGTATTGGCCTTGAATTTCCGAACATGATTGATCAGTAATTTAACTTTTTCATTGTCTTTTTGTGATCCTCCTCATTCTCTACCTATCTTTGTATGTGTGTTCCACAGACCGCAAGTTTCTGATTGCTAATGCGCAGATGAAGAACTGTGGGATCATCTACTGCAATGAAGGTTTCTGTCAGATGTTCGGTTTCTCACGGGCTGAGATCATGCAGCAGCCATGCACCTGTCAGTTCCTGGTGGGTCCTGGCACCATGAAGAGCGCCTTGTCCCAACTGGCCCAGGCACTGCTCGGATCAGAGGAGCGCAAAGTGGAGATCCTGTATTACTCTAAAGAAGGTACTCTGCACTACACAGATGTAAACAAAGTTATTCAGAGGTGTTTGATACAAAGTACTGCAAATTAGAGAAACTTGTTGAGTCAGAATTTTTCACACTGTTGGTGATAAGAACCAAATGTCTGAAACATTTGTTACATCTAAACTCTACATCTGTATCAGATAACGTGTTTGAATCGTCGTAATTTACCTACAACTATCGTCACTAAAAAACATGACACATATCAAGACTATACGTACTCACACCATGTATTCATCTAATGTCTACATCTCAAATCTACATTGTTTACAAAGTCTGTAAACCAAGAATAGTGGTTGTCACACTTTTTAAGACTGAGTTGTTCAAAGAGATTAAACGTCATGAAACATAGTTTGTGGAGACTTATTGAAACAAATGTAGACACATCACGTCTCATGGAAGAAATCTCATTATGTCCTAGAGGTGAAACGCGAGGAGACTAGGCTCGTCACGGACCCGGTCAACCCTGTTCCGCGAGAAGTACCACGGTCCTGGGTGGTCCTTGACTGTCCACGTACCGACGACGTACTAGAGTCGGGCACTCTTTGGCTTGTAGACTGTCTTTGGAAGTAACGTCATCTACTAGGGTGTCAAGAAGTAGACGCGTAATCGTTAGTCTTTGAACGCCAGACACCTTGTGTGTATGTTTCTATCC
>BRDA01044717.1:0-15714 GCA_036984385.1 Crenuchus spilurus
GACCCTACCAGGGGCATAATGCCCCAGACAACATAGCCCCTAGGATCATTCAAGCACGCAAACCCCTCCACCGCTGTAAGGTGACAGTTCAAGGAAGGGAATCATTTCCAGCATACTTGTAGTATTAAAAATCTGTGTTTTTTTACAGAAAGCTACAGTGGCAGATTTGTCGGTATCTATCAAACTATGATGTCATGGCTTGAAGCTCAGGCTTACTGCCGGAAATATCACACTGATCTGGCTACCTCAGACAACGAAACAGATAACGTTATACTGAAGGGAATGGTGGTGGGAGACTGGAGTGCATGGATTGGCCTATTTAGGGACACCTGGAAGTGGTCAGACCACAGCAATGCTTCCTTCATCAACTGGGCTTTAGGACAACCAGATAACTTTGGAGGAAATCAGAACTGTGGACGTCTTTTAAATAACTATATTGACGATCTGTACTGTCTCACCTCTCTTCCTTTCTTTTGTCACACCAGTAAGTAAATGAGATATTTATCTTTTCTTATGTTTTAGTAGTTTTAATAGTTCTTGAAAAACTTTTACATTTATTGTAGAGCATTTCAGTTACAATGACTGTATTTAGATTACAGTTACTAAGAACTTAATTACATTACTCAAGAGAACAATATTAATTATGAGTAATGCATTGAAATGTATGATGTACTGCTTGCTTCTTTACCCAAACAATCATGAATAACCTTAACACTAGTGAAGATATGGCAATGCCTTATGGATGATATGTACCTCAGTACAGTGGCAGTTGGCCAATAGATGGCGCTAGGGCTCCGCCCTCCTGGGTGGAAAGTGTTTTCTATTTTCATTAAAAAAATTAATTAATTAATAATAATTACCTATGTGTTTTAAGTATGTATATGCTAAACATGCACAATAACATAATATATAAAATATATTGGGGAAATTAGCATACTGGCTCATTCCCTCTCTTTTCTGGGGTGACAGAAATATCGCCCAGGCAGAGAAGCAGCTTTGACTTACTTAAATGTGATCAATTTTTTACAGTGCATGTGCATAATTTCTTAAAAATGTTTACATTTGCCTTCTAAAGTTCCACTGGTGACAGAAAAACAAGTAGTGAAGCTGCAGCTGATGACTAATCAGAGTGTGAGTGATCCTACAGTGCAGTCGTCTGTTTTAGAGATGGTGAGTCTCACAATTCTGCATTCAACAGGATATAAATATTACAGTATGACCAGCAAATGTAGATGTTTTTATCAGTTTTCAGAGAAATTTTACCTGGAGTGTCTCAGAAATAACAATGATTGATAATTTTGAGAACATAAACTTCTCAGGAACACCTACAGTACATCACACATCAGACATCAGTGAACAACAGAAGATAAATGATTTTGGACAATAAAAACCAAATGCATCAACTCAGTGAAGGCTTGATTTAAAATCATGCCAAAATGAATGAATTGCATTATGGCAGCATAATATCCGACAATGGTTCTGAGGATCACCTAATAGCAGTCAGGGTATGTGGTGGCTTGATTGATGCTGCAGGTCATGACATCTCCAGATGCTTTCTGTCTCATGAGCTCAGTATGAACCTGCTCTCATCTGTGAAGAGAACTGGGCTCCACCGGCAGACCTGCCAATTCTGGTGTTTTGCCAATTGAGTTCCACAGTGCTGGGCAAAGGTCCGACTAGATACCAGTCCTACAGCCTGTGTTCTGGTATGTCTTTAATGCTCTTCAGATTGTGCTGACACTGCAAGCCTTCTTGTGAAGGCACTTATGGATGTACCATCCATGTGCAATCTGAATGGGCTGCAGGTATTACCTCATGCTACCCGGAGTGAGAAGTATTGTGTATTGTCACTTTCATTTGCTTATGCTTCCCAACTGAAGAAATTGATATCCTGAAGTTTAACATCAGGATTTAACATTAATCATTTATTTATTAAATATCATTATTTATTATTTATCATTATTATTATTAATAATATATTATTATATCATTATTTTTATCAGTGTACATTCATAGATTAACAGTGTTCTTCCCTATTGCAGTATAGTAGACTAGCTTTAATCAAGGCCTGTAAAGTTGTCCTTTATTAGCTTCTCATCAGAGCAGGCAGCATTTGCTGTCATAATCTTATAGATGAAAACACCATGTAAAATATGAGTAATAAACAGCTGAGCTTTATTTTACAGATCCAGCAGCAGCTTGAGGATAATGGAATGGAAAACACCACGTTGACATGGATGCTGCAGGAAGATGGGACTATTTTTCAAAAGATGGCGAACAGTGTAGAAAACACAACCACTAAGTGTGTGACACCTAAATAATTTGATTTTGTAGATACAAAGAATACACTTTATTCTGCTTATAACTTTGAAACTTGGTGATATGCAAAAGCAATCTACTAGAAGCTAAAGTAGCTTTTAAATGCATAATACATATGTAATGTAATGTTGGTGCCATTATAGAGACCAATCAAAATTGTGTTTTCTGAGGTCCAAGGTCAACGCAGCCATCTACTAAGTTTTACAGCACTTCATGCTTCCTGCTGCTGTCCAACTTTATGGAGATGCAGATTTAATTTTCCAACTGGACTTGGCACCTGCACACAGTGCCAAAGCTACCAGTACCTGGTTTAAGGTCCATGGTATCCCTGTTCTTAATTGGCCATCACACTCACCTGACCTTAACCCCACAGAAAATATATGGAGTATTGTGAAGAGAAAGATGTGATACACCAGACCCAACAATTCAGAAGAGCTGAAGGCCACTATCAGAGCAACCTGGGCTCTCATAACAACTGAGCAGTGCCACAGACTGATCGACTCCATGCCACGCCGCACTGCTGCAGTAATCCAGGCCAAAGGAGCCCCAACTCAATACTGAGTGCTGTACATGCTCATACTTTTCATGTTCATACTTTTCAGTTGGCCAACATTTCTAAAAATCCTTTTTGTATTGGTCTTAAGTAATATTCTAATTTTCTGAGATACTTTTTTCTGAGAATTTGGGATTTTCATTAGTTGTCAGTCTTTTAATCATCAAAATTAAAAGAAATAAGCATTTGAAATATATCAGTCTGTTTATAATGAATGAATATAATATACAAGCTTCACTTTTTGAATGAAATTACTGAAATAAATCAACAGGGGAGCAAGTTCACCTGATGTAACATTCATGCTCTTGGTCAGTTTATTGCATTTATTGATTGGTCATCTAATGAAAGTGACAAATTTCCTGTTTCAACATGGACCCATGTGTTACTGAAAACCGTGACCCACTGCACAAAAACTTGACCTGATTAACATTATTAGGTAAACCTGATTACACAGGGAACTATAAACCTTTAAAGCATTAGCATTAGCATTTATTGTTTAGTGTTAGAACAATCAAAATCAAATAAATAATAAATGAAAACAAGTACCGTATTTTCCGGACTATAAGTCGCTCCTGAGTATAAGTCGCACCAGCCATAAAATGCATAATAAAGAAGAAAAAAAACATATATAAGTCGCACCGGAGTATAAGTCGCATTTTTGGATTAAATTTATTTTATAAAGTCTAACACCAAGCACAGACATGCCATTTGGAAAAGTAATTTAAAATAAAAATAGAATAGAGGCACCAACAGGCTGAATAATTGAACACTGACACAACTGAGAGCGTGCCTGGTATGTTAACATTATTGTTATTATTATTATTATTATTATTATTTATTTAACATTATTACAATAACAGACATTGTCTATATTTTGTTATGGTTCTACAAAACATTGATCCTTTTTACAGTCACATCACTGCAGCTTTAGTTGAAGCGCAAAAATAAACTCATTTAGAATATTATTAGAAATAATCATGCCTTGCTACCGTAACACTGCATGGTGTGCAAATATGCCAGGATATTACCCAAATGTAGATTTTCATACTATTGACACATTTTTCTTTATTCATCTTTATTCTGCGCTGAGTCATGCTGCCGGCTGCTCCCTCTACTCTTTAGCTGTGGCCTCAGAGCTGCGACTGACTAAGCTGTGTTTAAATGACATCCCTGTAGTGACTGGCTGTGAAGACAACTACTGCCTTAAGTGGTTATTATGTTGTTTGTTTTTGGTTTATTTCTTTGTTTATTGGTTTTCTTTTCTTGGTTTCATCGCCCAGAAGCCATTAATGTACTTTGCGATATTTGCGGTTTTTTTGGTAATATTAGATTATTGATTTTCTACTGTTGTGTTAAGTTTTTCGTTTCTATCTTTTGAAATTCGTTAGATTATATTTTTGTTAATATTTTGGGTTTAGTTTAGTTTTTTTATTTTATATTTATTTTCATAAAAAAACTATTTTTTTTATGTTGGTCTAATTTAAGTTCTGCAAGATGCATATTTCAAGTTCTGCTGACAATCCTAGAATTTACGTCCAATTAAAGAAAATAAGTTCTTTGTTTGAAAAAGTGTTCTTTGTTTGATTTTAAAATATAATATAGTATTCGAGTGTCTTTCTGTGAAACTGGCTTCCCTCACTTGTAATTGGTGTATCAATAGGATGCTCATTGTCTCCCAGCAGGGTGGCGGGCCAAGCAGGGGATTTTCCCCTGACGAGAAATTTGGTTGCATCCACGCTTCCAGTGCTAGATGCATTTTACCAGGAATACAGCAACGGGAAGCATGAGGGTGACCCCATTTCCCCTACCCATGTTTTCCAGTTGTTTTTAAAAGTTACTGCAATGTTGAAATTATCAACACGGGCCTAGAGCGCCCTCTTGCAGTTTAGTGTGAAAATAACATGTAAAATGATATACCGGTAATAATGTATTGTGGCGTGCTAGGGGGCGTCGCATTACCATAGGCAACGGTTTGCCGTTTTGCATATTCCCAGGGGTCTTTGGGGGTGGTTTGGGAGGGTTAGTGTAACTGTTCTGTGGGTTCATGTAGGGGTAAAAGCTTTAGGTGTTCTGTGTTGTATGAATAAATGTGTGCATGTGTGAGTGCTTGTGTAGTTTAGGATAGTCACCGTTGGTGTGGGGGGTAGATCAGATGCATAACTGTGTGAGTGAGTGCGTGAATGTTAGTCTGATTCTCTCTGCTGTGTTGTATTGCTGGAGATTGACCAATGAAAACACATGTCTATAAATGGCATTTCGAGGAGTTATTCGCGAGTCGCGAGCCGTCTGGATTGCCACAGTATTAATAATTTCACACATAAGTCGCTCCAGAGTATAAGTCGCACCCCCGGCCAAACTATCAAAAAAACCACAACTTATAGTCCGGAAAATACGGTAGTTGTATTAAACCATAATATCTGACAGAACTACATATACTATATAACACATTATGTAGTTGGACAGGAAAGCCTGCATGACTTATTGGATCTAGACTTAATGATAGTGAAATTAACCAAATAGGATACACTAGTGAACACGTGGTAATAAGACTGTCTTAACTAACATTGTCTTTCTTACCTTGTTCTATCTGTTGTGGATAAATTCTGCTCACTCTCTTTGTCTCCCTCTTCATTACCCTCTCCCCCACTTTGTGCTATATTAATCACACAGCAATCAAAATGGTAAAAATACATGAATTTGTAAATTATATACATTAAATATATATAGTACACACAAAATCATATGCATATTTAGGAAAACCATGTTTTATTTATGGGGAATCATAGTGACCACACAAATTTACATAAGATTAAAATAAAATTTGGGAAAGGACTGTCTTGACTAACATTGTCTTTCTCACCTTGATCTTTTTCCATCTCTGTGCTTTTCTCATTCTGCTCACTCTCTCTGTTCCTGTCTCTTCCACGTTGTGCTTTAAGTTTTCAACATCTTTTTCGCTACATACTGTAGCGTCGGAGAAGAGAATAAAGAAAAAGGATGAGACATTTGCTTACTAAATGCTCTTTTAGTAAAAAGGAAAGTGCAGTAGCAAACGTTCACTGTTTTACAACATGAAAGTACGACCAGACTAACTAAATGGACTAAGACACACATTAACGGTAACTTAACTAAAACACACTAAAATAACTCAGAGACAAGACTACAACTAACAATCATTACACATACAAAAATCCCCTCTTAAGTGGTTAAGTTGTTTTTGGTTTATTTCTTTGTTTATTGGTTTTCTTTTCTTGGTTTCATCGCCCAGAAGCCATTAATGTACTTTGCGATATTTGCGTTTTTTTGATAATATTAGATTATTGATTTTCTACTGTTGTGTTAAGTTTTTTGTTTTTATCTTTTGAAATTCGTTAATTATATTTTTGTTAATATTTTGGGCTTAGTTTAGTTTTTTTATTTTATATTTATTTTATTTAATTGTGGTGACAGCTAGCGAATAGCTTAGCTTCTGTCATTTAGCATGTAACAATTCTTACTGATATTTTTAAGCTGCAGCTGAGCCTTTTAGTAATTAGGTCAATAATTGAATTGTGAAATAAAATCAAGTGAACCTATTTTTTTAATGTTGGTCTAATTTAAGTTGTGCAAGATGCATATTTCAAGTTCTGCTGACAATCCTTGAATTTACGTCCAATTAAAGAAAATAAGTTTAGTCAATCAAATGTTATAAATTTCTGTGTTCTTCGTTTGATTTTAAAATATAATATAGTATATTTTGAGTGTTTAATATAACAGTGTATAATATTTTAATCAAACTTTTAGTTTTTATTTAACACAGAAACAAACGATAAAACACTGCCAACAAATCTACCAAACAGACCCCTAATAATAATATTAATAATAATAGTAAAAATAATAATAACGATGTATTATTTATTATTATTATTTATTGTCTTGCCTTTCACCTCTCCTATGTCGTGCTGGCTGGGCTGTTGTGTTTGCAGCCCCTCCTGATGAAAAATGGCTGTCAGGGAAGAGCCAGCTACTGTCATTCACTTCAAAGAGCTCTTAGAGCCGAAACGTTCGCTACCGGCCATCACTGTCTGCACATGAGGCCGCGAGAGCTGCAGGGCGAGCGCTGCTGTGCTTACTTGGGTAAAAAAAAAATCTTATGACCGGCCGGTTCGGCTTGGAAATGACCGGCCGTTCGAACCTCCCAATGGCCACCACGCCCCTGATTCCGAGTGTCCTTCTGTGAAACTGGCTACCCTCACTTTGCACAGAAGAGTCTGTCATGTAATTGGCATATCAATAGGAGCTCATCGTCTCCCAGGGTGGCGGCCAAGAGGGGGATTTTCCCCTGACGAGAAATTTCTTTGCATCAGCGCTTCCAGTGCTAGATGCATTTTTCCAGGAATACAGCGACGGGAAGCATGATGGTGACCTAATTTCCCCTACCCATGTTTTCCAGTTGTTTTTAAAAGTTACTTCAATGTTGAAATTATCAACACGGGCCTAGAGCGCCCTCTTGCGGTTTAGTGTGAAAATAACAAGTAAAATGATATACCGGTAATAATGTATTGTGGTGTGCTAGGGGGCGTCGCATTACCATAGGCGACTTGCCGTTTTGCATATTCCCAGGGGTCTTTGGGGGTGGTTTGGGAGGGTTAGTGTAACTGTTCTGTGGGTTCATGTAGGGGTAAAAGCTTTAGGTGTTCTGTGTTGTATGAATAAATGTGTGCATGTGTGAGTGCTTGTGTAGTTTAGGATAGTCACCGTTGGTGTGGGGGGTAGATCAGATGCATAACTGTGTGAGTGAGTGCGTGAATGTTAGTCTAATTCTCTCTGTTGTGTTGTATTGCTGGAGATTGACTAATAAAAACACACGTCTATAAATGGCTTCTCGAGGAGTTATTTGCGAGCCATCTGGATCGCCACAGTATTAATAATTTCACACATAAGTCGCTCCGGAGTATAAGTCGCACCCCCGGCCAAACTATGAAAAAAACCGCGACTTATAGTCCGGAAAATACGGTATGTTAAACTCTTTTCACATGTTTATAATGCAGTAGCTAAAAGAAGTGTTTGTTGTAGTTTGTTGACTTTTGACATTAGCGATGTGCTAATAGAGAATAGAGAAATGTAATAGAAATTCTTGCATTTATTGCTGAGATATACACTAATTGTATCACATTGTGTTTTTTGTATTATTTCAGTTTTACGTACCTGTCAAGTTTTGGATTTAAAAATAAGGGAAATTTTTCCGCCACGTGTTTTGAGCCGTCCCACCAGCTTAACTGAGGTTCAGTATCTCTTACATTTTCAGACAGATTTACAAGAACTCTAAAATGACCACCTGTGAACCACTTACAATTACATGATCAGAATCTAAAAGGCCTACCTTTGTTGACACTGAAATGCTGTGGACATTCCTACATATGTAAATCTTATAATACAGCCTAAATGAAAACACAAAAGGGAATTGAAGCACATTTATTTTTTACATATTTTCAGCATATATACACATTGATTGTTTTTAAGTGAAACACATTTTATTTAAATTGCACATTTTCATAATTCATTTCAGTTTCATAATTTCATTTCAATTACATATTTTCGTGTAAGTTCGGGAACATCTCAGCTACACACTTGTTGAAGTCATCACAGAAGGTGAAGGTAACATTGTTTTTGGCACACAGCTTTGCCATTTCAACCTCCGCATTTATGAACTGGTCTGCCTCTGTGGTTTTGCTTGTCACAAATGCGAACATCACCTGCGCATGTTTCTGTGTTTCTAGCTGCCGCTTGTGCTTGGCGGATTTTTCATGCTGGCTGACATCACTCCTTCCCCACTAAACTAACTGCACTAAACTCGCAGTTACAAACCTTACAGAATGCATAACTCATTGCATGAAAATGAGTTTATCCTGTAAATGATAAAAAAATGTTTATCCTGCTCCTCTTTAGAAAGATAAATTCAATGACCAATTTCTCTAGATGTTTACATGAAGTCTTTACCTTTTTGGCAGGAATGCCCTCTCTCTCCTTGCATCCATCCATCTCTCCCTGTTCCAGGTTGTCCGCACTAACCTCACGAGAACTGCCACTTGCAGCAACCTGGGTGGAAGTTTTCGCGAGGTTAGTGGCATTTCAGTTTGGAGAGGCACTGGAAATTTTTTTTTTAAGTATTCATTCATTCATTCATTACCACACCCGCTTAATCCTTATCAGGGTCGCGGTTAGTCCCCTACCCCCTCACTGGGCACAGGGCAGGGCATTACACTATTCAATTAAGCCCAGGACAGGGCGCCAATCCATCACTGGGTGACACACACACACACATACCTACGGACAATTTTAGAGTACCCAATTCACCAGACCTCCATGTTTTTGGACTGTGGGAGGAAACCGGAGGAAACCCACGCAAGACACGGGGAGAACATGGAAACTCTGCTCAGATGGGGAATCGAACCCAAGACCCCAGCGCTGAGAGGCGATCGTGCTAACCACTAAGCCACCGTGCCGCCTTTTTTAAAGTATAAAACGGGAAATTTACGGGAAAATACTAATACGGGATGACGCTGGGAAAGAGGGGTAAAATACGGTAGTTTCCCGGCCAAAACGGGAGACTTGACAGGTAAGGTTTTACCTTTTCTCAACTTGCTACATTAAGTAAATTGTACTTCCTTGGTGTGGTAAATGGTAAATGCGCTGACTGTCAAATTATACACAGGGTATAACGAGGACAGAACAGGAAAACAACGGCTTCTCATTGGGCTGATCCAGAGTAGATTCATACATAGAAACTAGTACATCGTCTCTGCACTCCTGTAGCCACGATCACCTTATTTCAGTAAGAAAGTAAGATAACTGCCTTATCATTTAAGAAGAGGGTACAGCACCAAGTCACTCTTTAAAGACAAGGTCTCAAGTCTCACAGTCATCAAGGCGCACGCAAGGTCCTCTACTAGCAGAGCTGCTGCAATGGCCTGTGCTGAAGCTGAAGCAGCCAGAGCCCTAGTGGCCTTTTCTGAAACTGAGATAGATATGAAAGTACAGAAAGCACATTTAGAAGCTTCCTTAGAGGCCTTGCATCTAAAGAAAATTGCTGCTGCAGCAGCAGCAAAAGCTGAAGCATTAGAAGCAGCTCTGAGCGTTGATGACGATCTAAGTCAAAAACTTGATAGCCAGATGGAGTTAGAGCCTCAAAATCCCATGCAATGAACTGGAGATTACATACAAAAGTTATCTTCATCAAATTCTAGCATCAAAATGGAGACAAAACATTACACTTTTCACACTGATGACCCTCAGGTACCACTCACATCAAGAAGGCAAACAGGCAGAATGTCCGTTCCTCAGTCACTCTACCTCACTAAAAAAGAACCTTCTGATATGAGGTCAATGGATGGATTCCTGCCATCGGTAAGACGGCAAAACACACACGACCAAACACATGGTTCTCTGAATAGAGAAAAGGGTGAACTAAATGAGGAACAACACAGTAGTTTAAGGAGTCAACAAGATGCATACAGTGATCATCAATATCCACCTAATCCACCTCCAAGCAGGCATCAGCATCAATACCAAAGTATGGTTGACTTCATAAGGTTCATGGCAAGACGAGAAATTGTTACCACTGTACTCTTACAGTTTGATGATAGACCTGAAAATTATAGAGCCTGGCAAGCATCATTTGTGAACACCTTAAGAGGGTTGAGTGTTACAGAGCAGGAGGAACCTTTTGGTTAAGTGGCTTGGTCGTCAGTCTACAGAGCAGGTGAAAGGGATAAGGGCTGTACATGTCAACAACCCTAAAGAAGGTCTCAAGATGGCATGTGAGACATTAAATCAGTGTTACGGTGCCCCAGAAGTCACTAAAGAATCGCTGTGGAAGAGGGTTGATAGCTTTGTAGGAATCAACAATAAAGACCATCAGAAGCTCAGAGAACTTGGTGATCTGTTGCTGGAGCTTCAAGCAGAGGGTGGCTTTCCAGGACTCAACTACCTAGACACTGCTCGCGGAATAAGTGGCATAGTGCAAAAGCTGCCAGTGGCTGTCCAAGAAAAATGGATGGTTCAAGGCTCTAAATACAAAGATGAACATAATGTGCCTTTTCCTTCATTTTCATTCTTCGTGACCTTTGTCAGTCAACAAGCAAAGATGAGAAATGATCCGAGTTTCAGTTTAACTCCTCTCATCCTTGACACTGCAAAAGCAGAGAAGCGCTTTAACAAAGATGGCAAGCTCGGGTCACTTATTTCAGTCTACAAGATGGATGTCACCACAGATACTAATCAACCAATGAATGCAGTACGTGAGAAGATTACTGATCCCTCCAAAATTTGTCCCATTCATTACCGACCACATCCACTGTATAAATGTTGTAGCTTTCGAGAAAAAATCTTGGAGGACAGAAAAATCTCTCTCAAGCAGAACAGAATCTGTTATCATTGCTGTGGTTTCATTTCACATCTTGCAAAAGCCTGTGAGAAAATTGTTAAATGCACTGAGTAATAATGAGAAGCATATTTCTGCTATTCATCCTGGACCGGCTCTACAACCCACAAAGACCTCATCACTTGTGAATGAGCATGGTGGGGAAGAAGACACTGGGAGTTCTGACTCAGTGACTACAACATGCACTGAAATTTGTGGTAAAGACTTCAGTGAAAGGTCTTGTTCCAAGATTTGTTTAGTAAGAGTCTTCCCTGTTGACCAGAAAGAAAAGGCAATCAAGCTATATACAATCATTGATGACCAAAGTAATCGTTCTTTGGTGAAGTCAAGCTTTTTTGAACTTTTTGGAATAAGAAAGAGTCATCAATCCCCTTACACATTGAATACTTGTTAAAGAACAGTCAGCACCACAGGTATACAGACTAGTGGCTTTCAGATTGAGTCTATGGATGGGCAAGTCAGCATCCCACTATCCACTCTCATTGAATGTGACGACATCCCTAATGAGAAAACAGAAATACCCACTCCTGAAGCCGCTTTGCACGATAAGCATCTAAGCTCACTAGCAGCATGGATACCAAAGCTAGATCCTGATGCTTCAATCATGATGTTGCTTGGAAGGGACATTATAAGAATTCACAAAGTGCATGAGCAGATCAATGGACCTCAATGGGTCATTGTTGATAAAGTCTGTTTGGGAGAAGTCAAGAAATCGGAAACTGTCAATACTCTATTCACCAGCACTCTAGAGAATGGTCGCAAAACTGTCTTTAAACCATGTCCAAACCATTTCTTCATAAAGGAGAAGTATTATGACGCAGTATCCAGTAACATTTCTTCACAGTTGCATTCAAAGATGGAAAATTCTTTAGGACATGCTACCTTCAAAAGGACAAAAGATTATGACATGATAGCACTTTCTGTGGAAGATAGGATGTTTTTGAATCTCATGCAGAGAGGTTTCTACAGAGATACTGACAACAGTTGGGTGGCTCCTTTGCCCTTTAAACTTCAAAGACTACGTCTTCCAAACAACAAGGCTCAGGCCTGGAATTGCTTCACATCATTACAGCAATCCTTTAAGTCAAAGCCTGAAATGAAGGACCAGTTCTTCACTTTCATGGGCAAAATGTTCCAGTCTGGACATGCTGAATTGACCCCACCACTCCAGAAAGAAGAAGAGTGCTGGTACCTCCTGATTTTTGGCGTTTATCATCCCAGAAAGCCAAATCAAATCCAGGTGGTTTTGGACTCAAGTGCACGCTGGGATGGAGTGTCTCTGAACGATGTTCTGCTGAAAGGCCCTGATCTCAACAATAGTCTTCTTGCAGTACTCATCAGGTTCAGGAAGGAAGCAGTTGCATTTATGGCTGACATTCAGCAGATGTTCCATTGCTTCATAGTCAGACCTGAAGACAGGAACTTCTTGCGTTTCTTTTGGTTCCAAGACACTAGTCGCATTTCCATTGCAGTTTTGCGCAAAACTTTATCGATATTCTGTTTTGTTTCACAACTGTTTCACAACTGTGGTGTTTCTATTAAATTCAAAATACTATTATAAAATCACGTGTGAATATGTTTGTTCTCGCGATAAGTCATTACAAACATGGAGGCAGTGGATGTAAACACATACCTCCGATTTATACATATCGCTACCATGGCCCAAGCGCTCATCATCAGCCATGAGAGGGGACATCGGCGACTTATCGAGGTTTTGGAGCGACAAGCCCCTTATACTTGGGAGCTGCGTATGTAGCATTTTGGGGAAATAGTAGTCGATGATTTTACAGAAGAGCTGTGGATTCAGCATTTTAGAATGACACACTCAACTTTTAATGAACTTTGTGATGCTGTGAAATCTCTAGTGGAGCCAGCTGCACATTGTCCAAGGATGCCAGTGCCTGCAAAGAAGCACATTGCTATTGCTGTGTACAAACTGGCCACCTGTGCAGAATATAGAGTGGTGGTAGAAACATTTGGAGTTAGCAAAACAACGGTTCACAGGTGTGTGTATGGAGTTTGTGAGACCATTTGCAAAAAACTGATGAAGTACATCTCTTTGCCAAATGAAATGAAGGCAAAACAAATTGCACAGCGCAATTTTGAGGCGCATCGGCTCCCACAATTTTATGGATTTATAGATGGTTCTCACATACCAATTTGTGCCCCCAGGGATGGGTATAGAGACTATGTAAATAGAAAAGGTTGGACCTCCATCGTTTTGCAGGCTGTGGTGGATGCCAAGCTCATCATAAGGGACATCTGTGTTGGCTCACCTGGGAGCGCACACAATGCTGCTGTCTTTGCAACATCTAACCTTTTCAGGTAGGCCTAATTGTTCTGTAGTTTATAGCTAAACTGTCTTTTCACACAGAATTATAAACATTTTACACATTTAACACAAACTAGTTCTCAAAGTATTTGTAGTTTAGTTATATTCTACTGCAGGGCTGTACATATCATTTAGTGCTACTGTAGTTCTTTTTCATACCTGATTTGTTCCTGGGCTAGTCATACTTTAGGATTTATCAATCTACTTTAGTCCTGAATGTCTATTTAGGGGTATTGTGGTTTAATAAAAGTGTGCTATAAATAAAAAAATACTATAGCTAGTAGTATTTTCTGTGGTGTTACTTATGAAAGATTTGAGAAGCACCGGGTTATGACTCGTATGTTTACTCATTACAGACATCCAGAAAAACACCCTCAAGCAAGCATGGAAATTGAGGGAGTCAAAGTACCTCTACTGATTGCTGGTAACCCTGCGTACCCTCTCCTACCTTGGCTCATGAAGGGATATTCTGGTCCTAATCTGACAGAAGCACAGACCTTGTTCAATCAGCATCTTAGTGCCATCCGTGTCAAAGTGGAACACACATTTGGACATTTAAAAGCTAGATGGTGTGTCCAAAGTATCTGACATACACCACAGTTTCATGCCTACAGTAGTGGCCACATGTTGCATTCTCCATAATATGTGTGAGGAAAAAAGACAACAGCTCCCTCCCACAGCACTACATCTAGGGCCTCAACTACTACAGCCTCAGGGCCACAACCAAGATGAACCTGATGGTGCGGCTGTTGAAATCAGACAGGCCCTGGCGAATTATCTGTTTAGGCCATGTTAGCTTACCCAACTGCCTAAAAGAAAGATTTTCAAACAGTTAACAAAAAGAAACCAATAGTTACTTTCAATACCTTTTATTTTAGGTCCTGCAAAAAAAAAAAAAAAAAAGTTATTTCTCCAACATTTTGTTTCATTACTTCAATAAGACAACATACATTATATAAACAACACTAGATGGTATTAAACTGAACAAATCAAATCTTTAAATTAAGTCTAACTGTGGTGTTTAACACACATTAACTGGATGTGCTATTGCAAAAAATTGAACTGCGAATGGAAGAACATTAATCTACAAAACATGGTAAGAGGATGAGGGGCTTGGGGAGGAAATGGCTGACTGAGGCTCAGACTCATATCCAGATTGTTGGTGGTATGGAGGCTGCAGTGGATGAGTGAGGTGATGTTGTGGCTGAGTGAATGAAGTGTATGGTGGTTGTTGTGGTTGGTATGTGGTTGGATGTTGTAGTGAGTAAGGAGGTTGGTGATGCATGCGTGACATGGTGGGTTGCTGAACTCTCACCATAGCAGTGTTAATTTCGTTAACGATAATTATGACGAAAAATATTTGTTGACGACCATTTTTTCACGACGAAAACGAGACGAAAACTAAATAAAAACTAATATTTTAAAACGAAAACTATGACTAAAAGTATTAAACTTTTCGTCGCCGAATAAAAACAAAACGAAAATGTCACAGAATGACTAAAATATTGTTTTTGTCCAGTAATCCGCTTTTTAAAATAAACCTGCCGCACGTCTGACTTTCTAAAAGGCATGTTTTTTTTTTTTTGTTTTTTTTTAACACAAAAAAACGCACCAAACACCCTAGTCTGGCCTAGAATCATTTAAATTTTGCATGCTTCCAATGACGTGATCCCAAATCAATTCTGCACATGTGCAGTACACTTCCTAGTGGCTGTCAATACAAATGGCCGGTCGTTTTTGTATCTTCTGGGGAGATGTTCTGTACTTCAGTTGAATTTGTAAATCACTCAAGAAGAACATGATCTATGTTTAACATAGTTTATTTAAGTTTTCAACATCACTTTAATATTCACTACATACTGTAGTGTCGGAGGAGAGAGTAAAGAAAAAGGATGAGACATTTGCTTACTAAATGCTCTTTTACTACTCTTTTAGTAAAAAGGAAAGTGCAGTAGCAAATGCTCACTGCTTTACAACATGAAAGTACGACCAAACTAACTAAATGGACTAAGACACACATTAACGGTAACTTAACTAAAACACACTAAAAATAACTCATAGAGACTAGACTACAACTAACAATCATTA
>BRDA01044718.1:4160-24519 GCA_036984385.1 Crenuchus spilurus
TTTGTATAGATTTATATATATATATATAATTATTATTTTTTATTTTTTATTTTTTGACATGTATTTAGATATGTTTAATGAATGATAATGAATGTATAAGGAATTATAAATGACAAATTACATTTTCTTAATTATTTACATTTTTATAAAGTGAAAAAAATTTGAACCTGGTCTCAGTCTCAGCTACTAAAATTCTTGATCTTGACTCAACATATCCCAGTCTTGGTTTTGACTCTGCTCTAGCAGTCCTGACTACCACATTGGTGACACCTTGCTTGAGGTTAGAATAGATGTTTCTGCCCTTGTTTGAAGGGCAATGTTTTATTATATTCTGTACAAATGCTAACACTTTTAGCTCCCAGAATTGTTCTTCTCTTTTTTGTAAATCCTGCATAAGCTTTTGTAAGCACTTTGCTAAGTAGCTGCTCTTGTTCCTTCCTCTATTGTGCAGGTGTCAGAGCTGGCAAGCTGCAAAAAAAAGCTTTATTATGACTTCTTCCAAAGGAATTCTGTCAATTCTGACAGACAGGTCTGAAACACAGGCAGACAGAGTAATCCTCGGCAAATCCATAATCACTCACAGCAGTGAAAACAGTAACAAAAAGATGAAATAAACATGTTAAAAGGGAATATGGTTCAGTACTGCTCAGGGGCTTTTAGGCCTTGGCTATAGACCAATAGCCTTGAGATGTTTTTAAAGTGAAAGTAAATGATTTGAATGACATTCACTGTAGGGGGGATCCCCCCAGAATGTCACTCTCCAACACTGACCACTTCAATCCTTGATTGACTGGATCAGGTGTTGGATTATGTTTGGAAAGGGACATCTCAGACAGAAAAAGTCTATTTATTTATTAAAGCCATTTATTTATTGAAGAAAACGATCCAATATGACATCTGTGAATGGCAAAAGTATGTGAACCTTTGCTTTCAGTATCTGGTGTGACCCCCCTTTGCTGCAATAACTGCAACTAAACATTTCCGGTTACTGTTCTTTAACCATTCTTTAGGAGAAAGACTTGTGTGTTTAGGGTCGTTGTCTTGCTGCATGACATTTTCTTCTAGAATTCTCTGAAATAATTCAGAATTAATTGTTCCATCAGTGGTGGCAAGTTGTCCTGACCCAGATGCAGCAAAACAGGCCCAAACCATGATACTACCACCACCATGTTTCACAGATGAGATAAGGTTCTTATGCTGGAATGCAGGTATTCTTTCTCTAAACATGACATTTTTCATTTAAACCTAAAGGTTTTAGGCTATTTTGGTCTCATCCTTCCACAAAACATTCTTCCAACAGTCTTCTGGCTTGTCCATGTGATATTTAGCAAACAGCAGACGTTCTTTTTGGGGAGCAGTGACTTTCTCCTTGCAACCCTGCCATGCACACCACTGTTGTTCAGTGTTCTCCTGATGGTGAACACATGAACATTAGCCAATGTGAGAGAGGCCTTCAGTTGCTTAGAATTTACCCTGGGGTCCTTTGTGACCTTGCCGACTATTACACGCCTTGCTCTTTGAGTGATCTTGGTTGATCAACCACTCCTGGGGAGGGTAACAATGGTCTTCAATTTACAAGTCACAATTCCTTTTTACATGACCTCTCTTTATCACTCAGAATTAAACAGACTGTTTAGGTTTTGGTGTTTTTGAAACTAATGTATGTACAGGATCTATGTTTTGATTAGCTGCCTCACTGGGCAGGGTGTTGCTAGTTGTTAGCTCCTGGTGAACAACTGTCAGGCCCATCAATTTGGGGGTTGGATATTGTTGGGCTAAGTCCTTCAGTGAACATCCCCAGCAGAGTGTTTTAGGTAAGTCTCCCTGTGACCAACTCAGTGGGGGGAAGTGTGTTTAGGGGTAGGCTCTGTTCTCCTGAAAGTCAGTTTACTTTCACTTCTATTTTTTTGGAAGAAGTAACATTTATTGGTAGTTATAACCCATTATTAATAACATGAGGCTGAAACATTTACACAAACATTTGTGTTTTTACTAACATCACAATAACAGTGAAAACCAAAAAGGCTATTTTTGCAACTTATTTTTTATATACCTCATAGCCTGGAGAGCAAATGATGCATTTTGTAAACCTGCCTATGAATCAAATTCAATTACTTCCAAAAATACATGAAAATTTGGTTTTCCATGCTAAGGGAAAGAAGTTTGTGAATTATGAGCTGGTTCTATTCGAAAAGTTCAACGAGTTCATCTGTGAATTGATGCCTTGGCTGTGTACACATCGATGGGGCTATGTGGTAAAGTTCAAGCATTTAGGGTTGTGCACTTGGCTTGAATTGGTGGTGGGTGTTGCAGTAGTGGGTCGTTTGTTCCATTTTTCTGCTGAGGAAAGCCCTTTTTTCTCTCCTGCAGCCAGTTGGCGGTCGTAATTAAGGGGCTTTAGCGAAGAGCAGCTAAGTGGAACGCTTTTCCATTTTGAAATCCAGGTGCTATTAATCTCTCTCTCTCTCTCTCTCTCTCCCTCCCTCCCTCCCCTCCACCGCAAGCTATTCTACAGCACGAGGCTGTCCAGCTCAGGTGACCTCACTCAAAGCAGATAGAAAGCCTTGAAATGGATTTCTTTTTGCCACTTTCCTTCTCACAACATGGAAAGAGGATGCCTCTACTTTTTTCTGGGAAACGATGACTGGAAGAGAAAGAATGCAACAGTTATCGCCTCTGTACTTTGTTTTTGTATCAATCCTCTGCATTTTTAATGAGTTCATGACTTCTTGCTTCCTGCATCAGTCGCCTTATTTTTAATCCTTATAAAAGCAGTCAGTAATTATTTGCTACTTTTTTCCCCGCAGTCTGTAATTTGCTGTGAAATGAATATTCTGTATTCTATTTTAATGTACACTGTACATTTTTAGTCAATTAATACTCACTTACATTTAATTATAAATCTCAGGCGAGGGGAGTTACAGGGTGTTTTGGATAATAAGGAGAATCCTATTTGAACTAAGCTGCAGCTTAAAAGGCCTGAGCGAGTGAAATGAGGAAATATGGCTTACTGGCTGTGCTAATTAACTTTTCTGCAACGCACGCCTCGCACTTCACTGCCTGAAATAGGCCTGTCATTCATTAAAGACATACTCACACAAATAATCACCCAAGAAGTTAACACGAATGCTTTAAAAGTGCTTTTAAAAAATGCTAACAGTATTCAGATCCAAGCTAGCATTTCTTTACTGATAGCTACGACTGTAATCATTTGGATTTGCCAGGATTTCTACATAAAAGACCTCAAAATATGGTTTAGGCGTCATCTTAAACCCTACTAAAACTGGATTAGTTACCTGAAGACATGCTGTAATTTGAGTAGTTTTAATCCAGCATGATTCCACCATCTTAGTCTGCTAGGATGCTAATTCTGGAGCAAATTACCTTCCAAACCAAGAGCTGTCTCTACAGGAGTATTCACTTCTGATCAATCTCACGCAAATGTAATAACCTGGTAACAACCAATGGCACCAATGACTAACTGCTAAAATGAAGTTGGAATTGGGACAAGTTGTATTTATATACATTTTCCAAGCTCCATTGATCACTTTACAGATCAGAACAAGCAACATGCATGAGTGATAAAAACTGACAAGACATTGTAACATTGTGTGGGGGTTGATTTAGGCAAGAGGATGCAGTGGTGAGATCCAAAGGTGAGATTTATTACTAATACACATAACTAAACAAAACACTGTGCCTAGAATAACCAAAGAAAGATGATGCAGACAAAACACAAGGGAACTAAATAACATAAGTAATCAGACAGATAATGAGACAGCAGGAGTGAATGATCAGGAGGGACGGGTGAAAACAATGACACATGAAATGACAAGACTGGGGGTGTGGACATGACGCCACAGGACGGTGGAGACATGATGTGGTAGATGAAAACATGTTGACTGAGGCAGGAGTGTCGCATACATCAGACGGTACAAATTCATTGATAAAGACTAGATAGCACAACTAGAACAATGTCCTATATACCAATGAGGCAAATGTTGAATCATTTTGAATAGAGATTAATCAGATATTTGCTGCTTTTCAGTACAAATATCCGATCGGCCAATAATATACCCAATCCTGAAAGATGATCAGATCATATAATCCATATTTTGCGAGTTGCTGCAGCATTGCACAAAGTCACAGGATGATGTGGTTCCTCATTCAACTGCAAGATAGCAATACAGACCTCACTCACAGCTGCAGAAACCCAATAAGGCTAATACTGAAATCTGCTGACAGAATGTAGCAAGTGTGAAAACTAACTCACATTTGAAAAATGTGGAAAACTGACACGCCTCATGGGGCAATTAGACTAAAGACATAACACCAATAAATGTGCACGCCTCTCAAAATCACTCAGCCCATTATAGTAAGTATCAGAACACACGGAGTGTGACCTCTAATATGACCATGTTATGTTTGAAGAAAAAAATACAATGCATACCAACACTCAAGCCTTAATCCAGCTGTGAAGCATGGCGGAGGCAGTGCAGTGCAATGGACAAATTGTCAAATTATGAGTAAAATTCAGGACGTCAGTCAATTCCGCAGTATAATAACAAAAGAATGTGTTATACCAGCAATCCAAAATCTAATTATAACCTCACCTCAAAAACAATCCTGAAAATGTATTTCATGTATCATAAATATTCCACAAAATTCCAAAAGCTCCAAACGTTCACAGCTGTTTGTTAGCATTTTGAGCGAGTAGTCCTGTAAGATTTATTACCGTTTCTCCTAAACACAGCCTCTGTTCTGGTCTCTGATATATGCCAGCTGATATGGGCTGATTATTTAAAAGTACAATGCTTTGGGGTCTCTGATGAAGCTGAAGATATGAAGCAGTATGTACTGAAATAAGCTTAACGACAGTCCGCACACATTCCTGCTTAAGCTCCGAGACTGCCGAGGATGTGTTATATAATGCCGTTTTATCTCAGACACGAGGAGCAGAAATACAGTGTAAAATATCTGAGAGCTATTTTTTGTTTATACTGATATGCTGTAGAACCGAACCGGCTCACATTTCACTGATATGCTCCTAACCGTGATACTGTTTTCACTGAGTTTAGTATGGATACTATATCTCTCATTCTCGTTCACTTTCACTATCACACTCTCTCTCATTCTCTGGCTCATTCATACACTTTCTCTCACTCTCACATTCACATTCTCTGTCTCACACTCACTATCACACTTTCTCTCCCTTTCTAGCTCCCTGCCACACTCTCACTCACTCTCAGCTTCTCTCACTCTCATTCTTTTCACCCTCACTGTCACACATACTCTCACTTACTCACACTCACAGTCTCCGTCTCACTCACTGTCACGCTTTCTCTCACTCTCTCTCTCACATTCTTTGTCTCACACTCACTCACATTCTGTCTCACACTCAATGTCACACTTTCTCACTCACTCCCTCTCACTTTTTCTCATTCACATTCTCTGTCTCACACTCACTATCACACACTCTCACTCTCTAGCTCCCTTCCACACTTTCTCACTCAGTTTCTCTCACTCTCACATTCTTTCACACTCACGGTCACACTTACTCTCACTCACTCACATTCTCTGTCTCACACTCACCGTCACACTTACTCTCACTCACTCACATTCTCTGTCTCACTCACTGTCACACTTTCTCTCAGTCACACGTTTTCTTTCTCAATCATGGTCTCTTTCACCGTTTTACTTCTTGCTCACTCACTCCTTCCGTCATATTGTCTCACTCTCACTCACTCTCTCTCTTTCACTCTCACAATTTCTCTCACTTTCTGGCTGACTCTCTCACTTTCTAGTTGAGTTACTGTCTTGCTCACTCTCTCCGTTTTAAGAGCTGTGCACTTGTCTGAGTTTATGACCTCGACTGCCACTGTTCAGAGAGTAGAATTCACACCATGAACTATGCAGGCTCTGCAACTTGTATTCTCTGTGTGTGTGTGTGTGTGTGTGTGTGTGTGTGTGCTTGCTCAGTAATATAACTCCATCTTGTATTCTGACAGGGACACTTCACGCTGCTGGCTTATGCATTTCCCATAGGTGTTTGACTGAAAATGACCACTTTTCACCTTATGAATCACTTTGTGTGTGTGTGTGTGTGTGTGTGTGTGTGTACGTGCGTGAGAGAGAGTCACATTGCCCTCTGATAGAACGGATAGAAAAACAGAAAGGATTTAAGAAAGTAAGAACACTTTGTTTCATCTAATCACCACCCCACCTCATCTCCAACTCCCAAACTCATCCCAAAAGTACTGAAAGGAGCCCCATCATTCAAGAGAACACAGTTCCACAGCTGAGTGTTGGGGGGCTTTATACCCCTCTAGTCCACACCTGGCATTAGACATGGTGCCAATAGGTTCATGGTTATATGCTCCAGACAGTCATATTATATTGGATTTGTACATCTGTGTCAGCAATGGGCATGACTTGCTGAATGCATTCATCAGAAGGGGTGTCCACAAACATTTGGGACATATAAAAATGTACGTGTGATTTTTTTAGTGAACTATTAAAGAACATCCAAGTAACAAGAAGTGTTCAACACCACTTATAAGAAAGCTCCTAGAACAAAACTTCCCACATTTCACCTCTTCATTTTTGTTCTAGATTGGAATGTCGTTAGTGCTCTTTAAGTGTAGTACTTAACGTTCCTGAGTTTTTGGAATCTCCTCACAGAGCAGTCATCGGCCAGCACGACACACACCTCCCACATACTCAGCATCTGCGCATTGTGTAATATAAAAATGGATTTTCTTACACACTCCTACACACACGCTGCCTACTGAGATAATCTGAGCTGTGTGTGGACTGTGTGTGGAGGTAGAATCAATTTGCTTAAACTCTGAAATCATGCTCAGTGCAGAAAGAGAACATTTCCAGGAATGTTCTTTTGTCAACTTTTTGTATTTGGTGCAGCATGGCTGAGTGCGTTGGTAAAGTTTCCCTCGGGAAGAACCATTCAACATTACCTACTAAATTACATTTTCTGGAACGCAATATAGTACAAAATATTGATACAAATGTAGACTTCAGTGTGGTTATTACAGCAGGCCAGTGCTAGTGATCATAAAATCTAATTAGATCTACAGCTAGAATCACTGCCTAAGGTTTGTTTACTTTAATCTTCATAAACGTCTTAAATTCATGAACTTCCTGCCAAGAGAGTTGCATTTGGATGCTATCTTACTCAAAATGTATCTTTATTTCTAGCTCTGGAAAATATTACACCTACACCGACCAGTAAATTCTTTGTCCTTGTATTTACACTTATTGTCCACTTTATCATTTGATGATGATGATGATGAGGATGTTAACAATGACAACAATAGTGGTGATGAAGATAATGATGACAACAATAATAATGATGATTATGACAATGGCAATAATAATGGTGATGATGCTGACAATGACAATGGTGATGATGATGGTGGTGATGACAATGACAATGATAATGTGATGATGCTGACAATGATAATGGTGATGATGATGATGATGATGATAGTGGTGATGATAATGACAATAATAATGGTGGTGATGATGATAACAGCGATGATGTCAATGACAATGGTGGTGATGTTCATGACAAAGATAAGAAAATCTTTGAAATAGAAAAGCAAATAAATAAAATCTATTAATAATGGTGATGATGATGATAGTGGTGATGACAATGATAATAGTGGTGAAGATAATGATAACAATAATAATGGTGATTATGACAATGGCAATAATAATGGTGATGATGATGATAGTGGTGATGACAATGACAATGATAATGGTGGTGGTGATAATGGCAATAATAATGGTGATGCTGACAATGACAATGATAATGGTGATGGTGATGATGATGATAGTGGTGATGATAATGACAATAATAATGGTGGTGATGATGATAACAGCGATGATGTCAATGACAATGGTGGTGATGTTCATGACAAAGATAAGAAAATCTTTGAAATAGAAAAGCAAATAAAATCATTATTAATAATGGTGATGATGATGATAGTGGTGATGACAATGACAATAATGTGATGATGATGATGATGATGATGATGATGACGATAATAGTGGTGATGACAATGATAATGGTGGTGATGATGACGATAGCGGTGATGACAATGGCAATAATAATGGTGATGATGCTACAATGACAATGATGGTGATGACAATGACAATGGTGGTGATGATGATGATGATGATAGTGGTGATAATGACAATAATAATGGTGATGACAATGATAGTGGTGATGACAATGATGATGATAATGGTGGTGATGATGATGATAGTGGTGATGACGATGGCAATAATAATGGTGATGATGCTGACAATGACAATGATAATGGTGATGATGATGATGATGATGGTGATAGTGGTGATGATAATAATGGTGGTGATGATGATGATAACAGCGATGATGACAATGACAATAGTGATGATGTTCATGACAAAGATAAGAAAATCTTTGAAATAGAAAAGCAAATAAATAAAATCATTATTAATAATGGTGATGATGATAGTGGTGATGACAATGACAGTAATAATGTGATGATGATGACAATGATAATAGTGGTGATGGTGATGACAATGATAATGGTGATGATGACGACAACAATAATGTTAATGATAACAATAATAATGGTGATGATAATGAGAATGATAATGGTGATGATTATGATGTCAATGATAACAGCGATGATGACAATGACAATGGTGATGATGACAATAATAATGGTAGTGATGATGATAACAGCGATGATGACAATGACAATGGTGATGTTCATGACAAAGAAAATCTTTGAAATAGAAAAGCAAATAAATAAAATCATTATTAATAATGGTGATGATGATAGTGGTGATGACAATGACAATAATAATGTGATGATGACAATGATAATAGTGGTGATAATGACAATGATAATGGTGATGATGATGACGACAACAATAATGTTAATGATAACAATAATAATGGTGATGATAATGAAAATGATAATGGTGATGATTATGATGATGTCAATGATAACAGCGATGATGACAATGACAATGGTAATGATGTTCATGACAAAGATAAGAAAATCTTTGAAATAAAAAAGCAAATAAATAAAATCATTAGATGTTCCACCAAACAGATTTGGCAGAAATGAAGTCTGTGGCCTTTGCCTGAAGAATTGGAAACCACATTAGTCTCTGCAATTAACAAAGACCATACAAATAAACGGAGAAACAAGAAGAAAATGAAAGAGAATATAGACCGAGGAGGACAACAAAGACATATTAAAGGCCAAAGACTGAGAATAACAGAGAGAGATGGAGAGGAGAGAAAAAACAAGAAGAAATAGGACGAGAGAGAGAGATTGAATATGATTTTGAGAGCAGTATGAATGACTGTCACACGCCAGTGGTTTAGAGATGATCTCACTGAAAATGGGTAAGAAACAGTGAAACAAAAGGAAGACAAAAGACAGGCATCTGAAGAGAAGACCTTGCTGAGAGACATGCAGAGAAACACGTTATACAACCCCAAATAAGTGAAAAGTTGGGCCAGTATGAAGAATGGAAATAAAAAATCTGCAATATTTCTTATATTTACTTTCATTGTTTTTAATTCATTAACCTGTTTTTGCTGTTTCAGTAAAAGTAGGCTTGTACCTCCCAGTTTGTTCCACTTGTGCACAAGTGGGCACAATATTACTGTGGTCTTGTGGTAATGAAGATATTGTCACAGTTCATATTATACCATTATAGGTTATAAGTTAATAAATTACGTAGTACAGAAGTATGATTCATATGCAGTATATGTGCTACATTATCAGTGATAATGACAATTTTACTATCAAAGCAGAAAATGAGTTTCATTGAAGTACTCCAGTCCATTTAAATGTTTACTGCTGGAATTCACCCTTGGTCCTGTGGTCCAATAAAGATGAAGAAAAATGGCCACAAATGGCATGTGCCCAGTATAAATCTTAAGCATGAGACAGACAGCTTTTGTCCTTTTAAAAAAGCAGTCAGGTAGCATGCGGGGCAGTACAACTTCAATTTTGGATAACAATGACAAAAATAGTACTTATGAGGATGATGATGACGACAAAGCTGACAAAAATGGCAAAGATAGTGTGGATGATGATGACAAAAAGATGATGAAGATGACAATGATAAAAGCAATGATGGTAATGATGATTACCATGAGGACAATGATAATGGCAATGATGGTAATGATGCTGATGATGATGATAAGGACAATGATAATGGCAGTAATGATGCTGAAGACAAAGATGATGATGAGGACAATGATCATGGCAATGATGGTAATGATGATGATGAGAACAACGATAATGGCAGTGATGGTAATGATGAGGACAATGATAATGGCTATAATGGTGATGATGAAAAAGATGACAATGAAGACAATGATAACGATGAGGACAATGATAATGGCAATAATGGTGATGATAATGACAATGAGGACAATGATAATGGCAATAATGGTAATTATGATGACAAAGATAATGACGAAGACGATAACAGCAATGATGATCATGGTGAAGATAATTATAATGATTATGCAATGATGGTGATGAGGACAATGATAATGGCGATGATGATCACAATGATATTGATGATGACTTTGATGACCGTGGTGATAATGATGATGAAAATGATAATGGCTAATAAATGGGGCCACACAGTGCAATACAACTTGAATTTTAAGCCGTTATTAGTAGCATTTTTAATCTTGTTTAGAAGCGTAAGCTGTTGTACACACCCACTACCTGCCCTCCACCCATGTGTAAGTTTTCAATCATGTTCATTATGCATTTAACAAACTAGAAAATAACTTCCCCTCCAGTCAGACAGAAACAAATCCTGCTCTGTTTACAACAGTGATGTTGTATTCTGTATAATTGTGAAACACTCATATGGGAACTGCACCAGAGATTTTACTGTTTAAAAAGCCATTCTGCTCATACACTTTGTGGTAACATAATGTAACTAAATCTCAATTCAATTCCAGTCTTTCAAAAAATACCTCAACTCCCAGAAACTGCCAGCAGATCTACCAAAGGCAGGAAGTTATTTGTGCTCATAAATGCAAATTTGAGCTCATACTGCAAACACATAAATGAGCTGCTGTTTGTTTTGAGCTCTGAAATAAGCGTTAAGAAATAGGAAAGCATTTCCACATCAGTTTAATACTACAGAGATTTGCTGTCTCTGTTACCAGATTGGCAAACAAGTCAAGGCAAATGAACAAAATCAACACATTCATATGCAACCTATGTTGCACATGCAATACAGCTTTTATTTAATAGATTTCCACAAGCCATTCATGAACAATATTTGCAGTATAGCAGGGAACACAACCCTGCTGAAAGAGGCCACTGCCTTTAAGGAGTGAAGGAGTGAACTTGGTTTGCAAAAATGCTTAGAAAGGTTGTCAAAATAACCGACATGAATGACAGGACTCAAGGTTTCTCAGTAGAAGTTTACCGGTTTGCTATTGCAGGTGATTCAATCACTGTACAAGTGTAGTGACAGCTGTGTCTGCATGCTAGGCATTAACTCACTGGACAAGGTGGGTGTCAAGTCAAGGGTGCTTCTTGTCTGCACTCCTCTTTGTGATATTCATGGGCAGAATATCAAGGAGCAGCCAGGGATGGAGTGGGGTCCAGTTCAAGAGGTTAGAGGTGAAATCTTTGTTAGTTGCAGATGATGTTCTCTTGGCACCATCTGTAATGGACCTTCAGCACACACTGAGTGTACAGCAGCTGGGATGAAGATCTGAGGTCATTGTTCTCTCCTGGAGGAAAGTGGGATGCACCCTTCAGATGAGGGAGAAAATCTGCCCCTGGTGGTGGTGTTTAATTACCTTATTCATGACTGCTGGAAATGTTTAGTGAGAGATTGACAAGACTGGGTCAGTATCAGCAGTTTTGCGGGCACTGTACCAGTCTGTGGTAAAGAAATAAGAGCCGAGTCTACAAGCGAAGCTGTCAGTTTACCAGTCAGTCTAGGTTCCCATCTTCACTTGTGGTTATGAGAGTTGTGTAGTGACTAAGAGAGTAAGGATGCAGGTACAGGTAGTTTTCAGAAATGTGATTTCTCTGTGGGACTCTCACAGCAGAGTCAGGCAGTGCCTCGGAGTAAAGTTGCTGCTCCGGGAGCCAGTTGAGGTGCTTTGTGCATCTCATAAGGATGCAGCCTCACTGGCTGCCATTTCAGCTATTACGGGCATGCCCCACCAGGTGATGACCCAAAGAAAGACCCAAAACCTTCTGGAGAGATTACAGACCCATTCCAAAAAATTTTAATATCATGAAAAAGTTGATTAATTTCCATAATTCCATTCAAAAAGTTTCATAGATTATAGATTCAGGGCTGACAATTTAAACAATTTCAAGTATTTATTTGTTTATGTTCACATAATTTGGGCTTCCAGCTCATAAAACCCACGAAAACAGGATTTTAAAAAATTAGAATACTGTCACAGTTAGCGTGGGAATGACTGGGGATCCCCCAGGAGAAGCTGTTGCCAGGAACAAAACAAAGAGGTTTGAGACACCCTTCTCTGCTTGCTGCCACCACGACCCTCAACAGGAAATGCAGTTTGTAGGGCTGCAAATCTTTGGGAATCGAGCAAATCGATCCAGAATCGATTCTTGGGGTCACTAATCGATTTTTTTCTGATTCTTTCAAATACGAATGAAATACTTTACTTTACCGTTGCAATCTCTGCAAATCGCATGAGTCACGTCAAGCCCTTTCTTACCCAGGCTGGGTTGACGGTAAAATCCAAAGTGTTTCCAAATGGTTCCTTTCAAAGACCGCGGCTTGGCTTGCAAGCCTGTACATAGCCAACGCTGCTTCCTTGTTTTGCCTAGCACTACGGTGGCTGAAAAGGCACATCTGCAAGCGCAAAAAAAATCGATTTTTTGAAAAACGAGAATCGATTCTGAATTGTTCAATGTGAGAAATAATTTGAGCTCGAAGTGATTTTTTCCTGCACCCCTAGCAGTTTGATGATGATCACCAGATTCTTATGATACACAGACCTAAGTATCCCCACAGTGTGTGGTCAGTATCGCTGCTAACCTGAGAGTGGAAAAGCCGGAAAACCAACAATTGGTCACTTTGTTTTTGTCTTTCCATTCAGCATTGTGAATAATGTTTGAACAAGACGTTGGAGTTGGGCGTACTGGTGCATCATGGTGAGAGATCGTTTTATTGAGGAGCTTTTTCAGATGGACAGATTCATCTCCCTGCAGGAGCGCCATTAATTAGCCGTTGTCACGAGTGATTTATGGATCGCTTGCTCAGTGGGGTTGGAAAGCGTATGTCTGAAGGCACTCAGGGAAACTCCTACTGCACTGATGTTTATATCCATCAACCTCTACCAAAACAAACAAGACAAGTCAGCTTTCCATAGCATGCAGTCATTTCATTCACCTTGTATCTACTCGGAATGCTCTACATTGTATCTTAAGTGCAAACAATACAATAAATACAACTGATATGAAGGATGGGAAACAGCCAGACAGTGTAGCACTTGACCAGTACAGTGCAGAGTATAAGTGGTAAAGGAATACAATATTTGTCCAATATGTTATAGCAGCAGACACTAATGGTGGATGCAACAATTTTATTTTTGGAAGCTCACAGTAAGTCATGCTCTATCCTAAGCCTAACTCACTAGAGGTTTGAGTGGGTTGAGACAAGATTTAGTATTTTACTGGGCTGTTTTAGACTAGTAGTATTTTTAGCAATGTTAACCTCACAGCTTCTGGTTCTAAATGAAAGAAGCAAACATTGGACTCCAACCATGTCTTTGCTGATCTGAGATCATTTGTGTAAATAAGATTTAATGCAGCATTTCTGGTATATTCTTCTGGGACACACAGCATCATTTACAGAATAGCACTTTCACAGAGATGCACATGCAGACAGATACAGCACAGCGACATGCGAGATCCTTCTTACCCACTGCAAGAAGTCTCTACAACAAGTCTCCTTACTGCAGTACTGACCTGCTGTCTGAACTGTGCTCAATCACACAACAGTACACAGCACTGAGGTCTTGGGTTTGGGTCCACATCTGAGCGGAGTTTCCATGTTCTCCCCGTGTCTGCGTGGGTTTCCTCCCACAGTCCAAAAACATGGGGATCAGGTGAATTGGCTACTCTAAAATGAGCCTGGTGTCTGTATGAATGTATGTATGCCCAGATATGGTTGGCACTCTGTCCTGGATGATCCCCATAGGTCTCGATGCAGTCCTCCAGGTGGACGGTCGCTTCTGGTTGAGAGTACGCTGTGTGCGATTGGCTGCCACTTCTCACCAGAGTGTGTGTATATGAAGTGTGTCGATTGTAAAGCGTCCTTGGGTGTCTAGAAAGGCGCCATATAAATGTAATGTGTATGTATATGTATGTATGTATGAATATGTGGCCCACATCTTGTAACCGGGAGCAGTACACCCAAGTGCCGTCAATCCATGCGGAAAGAGGGTCAAATTAAATGGGGGATCAGGGCCAGTTGTGGGCCAGAATAATTTTGCTGTCTGGGTACCACATGCATGTAAATACTGTTGACACTACCCACTGATACCCCTTGATACTCATTGTGTTGCAAACTACCTTATAGTATCATCCATCCATCCAAACTCTTACACATCACAATTACAAATGTAGCTCAAAGTGATGAATCTGCTCTTTCTAAGAATTTCTCTCTCCCAGTAGTCCTTAGTACTTCTGTTAAATTCAAAGCTTGGTGAACCTGATCTGTCCATCATGGTGCTAAATTTAGCTCATACTGTTACTCTCTGTAAAATGCATCCAGGCTATAATAATTCATTTAGAATATGATATGTATTGTATATTCAATATTATATCGAATTGCATATCATTTATACACCTTAATCAGAATAGCGTATTCTGGTTTAGGCCAATCTGAGTACAAGTACATCTAACAAAGTGGATAATCCTGTAAATCATCTAATAAATAGAAGACTAATAGCCAGTATCTGAGAACACTGCTGATCAGAAGCTGTGAGGCTGTTCTGCACATGTATATTTACATCCTAACAGATTTTTACAGCTTTTAACATAAGAGCAGGAACTGGTCTGCAGGAGACAAAATTTATGCCTCAAACTTTAATATACGTAAAAATAGCTGGACGTCACAGAGCTGTTAATGCCCCGCCTAATGCGACCATTTTTTCCCCATAAGCCCGTTCTCTGGGGTGCACATTAAGCGTATCTTCACAGATGTACACCACATGGATAAAAGTATTAGGACACCCACTTATTCCTTGTTTTTTCACAAATCAAGTGTATTAAAAGAGATTGTTACAGTTTTAGAGTAACAGCCTCAAGAGCATTAGTGAGGTCAGGATGTTCGACAACCTCCTCAATTCATTCCACAACTACTAGTTGGAGCATCATCATTCCAGAGACATAGATGCACTACTCCACAGCTAATTAAGGAGACATTACACCCCTCTAGCCCACGTCTGACATTAGACATGAACCTATTGGCACCATGTCTATCTAGTCCTATTCTATTGGCAGTACTTCTCTACAGGGACAAGCGGTGTGGGCATGTGTAGAGCAGTGAGAGTGCAACTTAAAGCAGCCGAATGCTTTCATTAGAAGAGGCGTCCACAAACATTTGGACATATAGTGAATACATTAGCTTTGAAGTGACTAAATATTATGCTAATAAAGTGTTCTCTAAAAGCACGTTAATATCTCTTTAGATGGCATTTATCATAAGTGAACATTAAAGATTACGGATAATGTTCTTTGCAGATGTTTAGTCACTGCAGCAGCAGCAGGTAAACAAATGAGTTTTAGATTAGCTGTAAATAAAGCGAAGCAAGTGAAACGCAGCAGAGCAAAGAGGATGAACTCATCTGGAGGAGTGAGGAGCTACTCACAAAAACAAACAAAGAAGCACACCTGGGGGTATTCCTTAAAGTAGGATTTCTCAGTGTAGTCAGGTCTTATAATAATAATTTTATTACTAAAATTAATAATATTAAATATAAAAATTACTAAAATAATAATACTACTATTATTATTATTATTATTATTATATTAATAATAATAATACTAATACTACTACTACTACTACTAATAATAATAATAAATATACCAGTATTATTAGTTCTTCAGTCTTACATTTTTTTCTCCATAAAGTGTGCCAGCAGATGGAAGCATGAAATGCTCTAAAATCTCCTGCTAGATGCTGTTTTGACTCTGGACTTGATAAAACACAGTGGACCAACACCAACAGATGACATGGCACCTCAAACCATCACAGACTGCAGAAACTTCACACTGGACCACCCCACCCAGGATCAAAGTACATAGCGGGCGGGGCAATTGTTGGGCTGGAGGATACGTGTGTGTGAAGAACGCTTTATTTCTTGCTCCGAAGCATTGCTCAAGCTTCACTAGCACTAATGCTAAGTGCTGTTAGTCACACGTCACTGAGGGAGGCACTGGAGGTAAGAATGGTGAAGACAGCATTACTGAACATCTGGGAGCCTCCACTTTGGTAACACTATATTGGTCCTATAGCAATGGGTAGGAACAGCAGACGAGTAAGAGTTTGTCTATTAATAGAAGCAGAGGAGCATTATTCTATTGGCTGACACAGCTCTACGCAGAAACAATATGAGAAAGAGAACAACAGGATCCAAAGCACATCAAACAATCCATGACTTCATTTACTTACGTCTAGGATTAAAGCTGACAGGCAGAGGCAAGCAGGTACTATTTTAGGCCTTGTTTTGCCTCACTGTGCTCTGGAGTCTGTATGTGGGTGGGGTAACTAGGAGCCTTTGTATGAGGTGCCAACACTGCTCTCATAAAAATACATTTGTACACTGAAGAAAACATTGAATAAACTTGGTCCAAATGTGTACATGCTGTTTGGAAAGATGTATCGTGTTCTTATTCAGGATTAAATGACTTTTCACTGCAGGAATTTGTATAAGTGAGCTTGATTTCACTGGTTTTCTAATGAATATGTTGTGCTCAGGTTATTGATGTCCACTTTATATAATAACCTTTAGATGCACTGAAATGCTTTAGACACCAGGTTCCTGTATCCACCACTGTGTGGTTTTAAAATGGCACATTTCTCTAGAATTAAGCATTTCATCAAACCACTCTTTTCATTTCAATCAGCTTTTCTGAAAACATGGAATTTGCTGTCAAAAGCAGTGACCACTAACCCTGACCCTACACCCACTGGATTCCTTTCATATGATTAGGTGGCTGTGCAGATTTCATCCTGCAGCACTTTCTGTTCAGAGTCATTGTGCGGGATGGTGGAAACAGCACTTAACTACTCAAATGATTGTTATTTTGTAAAGTCAAAGTGTATCCTAAACTCTGACTAGTCTACAGATCCGTGGATGAGGTTTGAGTGGGTGGTGAGAAGTCTCTGTGATGTATTTTGACAGAAACAACTGGGCTATTATAGGTGAATATTGAGTTGTATTATTTCTTAAAGTTTTGAATGTATACAAAGCCACCAACAAGCAAACCGAAGCTAATGGATTAATTAATGGTGTTAGAAAACCTCACAGAAAGGCAAGGAGTCTCAGCTGAGAGTGTGAAACTGGAATATTGAGTACCATTAACTGTCTGCAGCCAATGAGCTGGTGTAAGCAAATCACCACTGGTTCAAGATGTCACAGCATCAAAACAAAGTCACGATGAGCAGCATTTACAGTGACCATGAAAAGTCCTGCCTTGAGACTCTATGCGAGGTTTAGTTTGATGATAGTTCAAGTAAAAACAGAGATATGATCACTTAATATAAGAATCCAAAAAAGCAACAAGGTGGGAGGGGCGAGATACCTGTGAGGAAGCCACACATTGAAACAGGACCTGCCAACACTGCCACAAATGGACAATAAAAGAGTCTCACACCTGGTTTTTGTTGTAAATAGTTGAATTTACTCTCATTTGATCTCCATTTTACCATATGTTCTCATTTAAAACTTGACATTTTACAACTTAGGATCGTCTTGGGTAGTTTACATGGAAAAAAAATCTATTCCAATTTTATGTTATGCGTTTTTGAGTTGATACAGTAAGACAAGGTGAAATTTGAACATGGTAAATATATTTTTTTATGTGTATAAAGACAAATTCAGCAGTTTTCAGGGTTGGTGCTCCACATACAAGAACTACGCACTGTGCGTGGGACCTCATTTGTGAATGGGGGCCGAACAATGGCCCTGGCGCAATGGATTTTGATCTCAAGTGGCGGAGACTTGTGTGCTGAAGGGAGGAAGGATGGATGCACAGAAAGCATTTGTGCTTAGGGCACCCTCATGCCTAGCACCGCCAGTACTGCCAGAAATAGACCATTAGCTGTGATAATTCAAAATGTAAGCCATTGGTATCTTCATTGCAAGCTCTGAAAATAGCTTATTAGTTAAAATTTTGGAGTCACGTAGACATGTGAGGTGAAAAATTAGATGAGGGAGACACCCAAGAGTGAAGAAACTTCAGAACCAAAGCCAAACTAATGCCATTTTCCTGGGTTGAGTGAGCTGTGTATTGTTGAAAGGTGGTGCTAAATCATAGCTCATATGCTTCAGGAGAGGGATTTGTGCCCATAGATAAGGACTCTGTCCATAGACTGAGAAGGTTTCCCCTCAAACTGTGTATTTATTGCTGTAAAGCGTATTGAGTTACATAAATTAAACGGTGAGAAAGATGTTGGTATGGTTCAAGACTGCACCCATAACGTGCATTCTGTGAGATTAAGAAGTTATTTGCGAAATAAAGCACTTTACTTATAAAATTCCACAAATCTGTAAAAGTATGGGACATTTCCTAATAATCAGGAAGGGGTTAAGTCATTTTACGTAACTTGCATTTGTTGTTTATTCCTGTTTTTAGACGTGATCAAATTGTTAAAATACGACCTACAGCAAAATAGACTTTACTTTCAATCTGTGTAGAGCAAATGTTCAGATCAATATGCAAGGTGGCCCTCCTGCTATCAGCCATAGCACACCCAGGGACTTAATGAATATCTTTAATTCAGCACAAAAGAGGAAACCTTGTTCCTTTAGATATGTTTTCCCAGAGGGAGAATTAAAATGTCTTTCTGTGTTACAGATTGTATCGCTTTTGCATGCGGAGATCCAATTCCAATTTAGTTTAAAAGCTTATGAATCCGGCGTAATCCATTTAGTCTAAGCGAGCACATCGGCAGTCATAAAATTCATAAGTCCTGTTTGTTTTTGAGGCTCAGTGGAGAAGAGTTGTTAAGCTGTAAGCGTTAGCGAGAACAGAGAAAGACTGACGACTGTAGACTCAGAAGGTCCCCGAGGTGCACTCACTACTCGGCTGATTGACGGCTCATTCAGCGAATCGTTTAACATTTCCGCAACTCTTAATTGCCACGTTAGGAATTCCGACAGCCCTTGCATCTGCTGATTGTTATTTTGAGCTATGGGGATATAAATATAGCAGTGGGGGAGGTGTTCATCATTTTCCTCACACTGTGACTCAGCTTCCCAAGCTGCAGCCAGAGTAATTACCTACAAAACACAAGAAAAGTGACCATTTTCATTTCATTTATATGCACAAGGGTAAAGACTAGTGACATCCCTCCAGTGATGACAAGAAGATTAAACTGCTGGAGAAGGTAAGACTAGAGAAGCTTACTTAAGCCAGACATCGGGACCTAAGAGCAGATCTCCATCCTTAATCTAACACACCCAATCCAAGTCACGAAGACCCTCCAGGTTTGAATATCGAAGTGTTCTGGATCTAAACTCTCCAGAGTGATAGATGTCTAGGACCTTGGGGTGTTCCACAAGCAGTATTTATCAGTTTAGCCAGGTAACTTAAGCACAATGTCAAACCTGTCTTTGCACCACAAACCACAAAAATGTACAAAATTTACTTCAACATATGTTCACTACTGTTCTGTCTTTTACGTATATATTAAACTCAATGTCTTTAGGCCAATGGTTGACAAATTCATACCCCAGAGACCACCAACGATCTCATCAACAATATGTTTGTGTCCCCGTTAATAACATTTGTCTTTATTTTCTCAGAGCTGGAAAATGAGATGCAGGAACAGATCCTCCTATACATACACTGTTTATACTGAATGCTGCCAACATTCATCTTTTGATACAAATTGAGCTCAATGAAGCAGATATTTCTCTTCTATTATTCTTTGCTTTTTACTTTCCTTTTTTCTTTTTATCCATTTTAATTGTTTTTATCTATTTTCTGTGCGTTTTCATTTCCTGGTAGTTTTATGCTCATCTATTTTCTGTGCGTTTTCATTTCCTGGTAGTTTTATGCTCATCTATTTT
>BRDA01044724.1:4801-33083 GCA_036984385.1 Crenuchus spilurus
TAGAGTACTTACGACCGAAACCTCCCCTTTTTTCGTCTTGACTTTAGGGACGGGAGGGAGCATGTGGTGGTGTCCAGTGTTTTCTATGTTGAAGAGAAGTCCCTTCCATGTAATGCCCTGCCCTGCGCCCAGTGAGGGGGTAGGGGACTAACCGCGACCCTGATAAGGAATAAGTGGGTGTGATAATGAATGAATGAATGAATGAATATCTAAAGATGTTTACCTTTATGTGTATACTTAACTGTGTCTGATAGAAACCACACAAGACCATACAACCATAACTTTGGTGCCCAGCTAAATTACATTTCTTGACTGGTGTTAAAAGTCTGAAACCTTTGTCAGATGTTATGGTTGATTGTAGGAACAAATTGTACTCTTCATTCCTCCAAGTTCTCCCAAGCAGTTCTGTGCAGAAAGCTTGTTCTCTGGAACTGAGCTGGGCTGAAGTGACTCACTGACCTTCCCTGAAGAGAAGTTGTATCTTTTGTGACCTGTGGTGGTGTACGAGGGAGGGCAGGGATTTCAGTTCTGCTTTTTTCCCCTCCAAAGCCAGCATTCATGAGATCCACAGGATCATCAACTGCAAACTCAGTCTGAGAAACTTTATTAGGCTGGCCACTTTATTAGGCACACATACCTTGTCTCTACACCCATTGTCCATTTTAGCTCCACTGACCATGTACTAGGTGCACTTTGTAGTTTTACAATTACAGACTGTAGTTGATCTGTTTCTCTGTATACTTAAACTAGCTCACAAACAGCACAACACACATTAACACGCCACCACCACATCAGTGTCACTGCAGTGCTGAGAATGAGACTAGTGAAAAGTATCTGATCTGTGGTGGTCCTGGCCATTGAAGAACAATATGAAAGGAGGCTAAGATGGGCTACAGTCCACTACAGGAGATGGTTTTAATGTTATGGCTGATCTGTGTAATACTTATTTGAAGGCCAGTATATTTAGTATCATTTCCCAGAAATGTTCAGACAAACTGTGTATATCCTGAATATCACCTTGTCTACTCTAAGGGCAATAATTATCAGAATGTTTCTAACAGTTAAATATTTCACTCTTTATCCCGAGGTTGGAAGACACTCTATACCTACTCTGGCCTTTCCTGCCCGCATCCCCTGATAACCAGGCTCGCTCGGTCAGCACATCAGCAGAAAGTGGACAGGAAGGACAGATAGGAAGGATGGAGAGATACACAGATGGAGGAAGAGGGTTTTTTCCAGCTTTAAAGGACACATTTCAGTTTAGTAATGCTAGATGTGCTGTGTTCCACTGTATGGCAATCCAGAGTTTCAGAACTGTAATATGTTAAAATGTAGAAATATAAATATAACAGAGATTTCCAACAAACACTGTACATATATAAGCCAGTTATATGTGAATGAGTGAGTGAGTGAGTGAGTGGAAGTGAGTTACTGAATGAGTGAATGCTTAGATAAATGGATGAATGAGTAAATGACTGCATGAAGTAAGGGGTGATATAGTGAATGAATAAATGAGGGAGTCAGTGACTGACAATAATTGCACCACTGAATGGCTGACTGATCAACTGACTGAATATGGTGAGCGAATGAATGAATGATTTGCTGCATGAACTTATGAGTGTATTAATGAATGAGTCAGTGATCAACTGACTGATTAGTATGAATGAATGAATGATTTACTGCCTGAACTAATGGGTGTGTTGGTGAAGGAATCAGTTATTGACAAAAAACTGACTACAGTGAATGTATGAATGAGTGAACATGTGAGTGAGTGAGTGAATGAATGAATGAATGGATGAATCATTGACAGTAGGAATATTTCAATAAATGGTTGAACTGCATGAAGATAGGGGTGATAGAGTGAATGAATGAGTGAGCCAGTGACTGACATAATGATTGCATCAATGAACGTCTGATTGTGATCAACAGACTGAATATACTGAGTGAATGAATGAATGAATGAATGATTTACTGCATGAACTAATGGGTGTATTACAGAATGCGTCAGTGATCAAATGGCTGAATATAATGAACGAATTAATGAATGAACAAATGATTTACTGCACAAATTAATAGGTGTGATAGTAAAGCAGTCAGTGATTGACAAAGCGACTGAATATAGTGAATGTATGAACGAGTGAGGGCGTGACAATGAATGAATGGATGAATAATCAATTGACAGTAGGGATACTTTAATAAATTGGTCAATGAGTGAATTACTGCATGACGTAAGAGGTGATATAGTGATAGAATGAATGACTGATTGTGATCAACTGACTGAATCTAGTGAGTGAATGAATGAATGAATTACTGCATGAACTAATGGGTGTGTTGGTGAAGGAGTCAGTGATTGACAAAGCCACTGACTAGAGTGTGAACTAGTGAGCACGTGACTGAGTGAACGAATGGATGAATGAGTGACTCGTGACGTTGATGAGGCTGTTGAGAGCAGAGGCCCGGTGGGCGGCGCTCGAGCGTTCAAAGCTGCGCGGCGTGTGTGCGCGTTCACTGTGGGGTGGCCAGGCGACATATCCTGACCTGAGGTCCGTAGTCTGATTTTGACCCTCAAACAATCTCTTCCAGCAGACTAATCCAACCGCTGTGCTCAGAGAGCTGGAGATGGAGGTCAGCATCGCTTAAATCTCTACAGGTAAACAGCCAGGCTGAGCTTCTGTTCTGTCTGCTTTAAGTTGTTTTTTTTGCGCTGTTGTTTGTCTTCAGTGGTTTATCCTGAACGTTCGAGACTTTGATAATGATTTTAAATGATAAATGTAGGATAATTATTTCAAAAAGTCTTGTTGGTCATCAAACAGGTTAAAGTAGTAACAGGTGCTGGCTGCGGCGCGCATGCGCAGTGAAGAGAATCTACTGGCAGTATTTACAGCGTTCTATAACTCTTAATTTTTTAAATCTTTTTAAATGGTTTCCCCCCTAAAACACTCACATCTTTCACTAAATGTTCACGAAACGTTTTATTCTTTTATTCTGCCTTTTAGTATGTAATCTACGAGTTTACTACTTAATTTTAGTTTAATTTTATTTTAATGCCATCTGTGGTGTAGTGCACCATGTCCTCACTATACTCGCATACTAGTGCATCTCCAGAAATGACAAAATGGTGAAAGTTAATTTGTGTTTATAATTTTAATGATAAACTGGTCTATTTTATTTGTAACATGAAGTGACAAATTTCAAGTTTTTTTTTATTTTTTTTTATACTGTTGACTTGCAGCTTTTATGAAACTCAGAAGTCCAGAATCTCAAATTATAATATTTAATTTGAGTATATTTATTTAAACAATATCAACATTCAAACATTGACAAAATGTCAATTTACATGTGATGAACATAAAATGATTAACTTTTTGATTTAAGTAATGGACATGAACTTTTTGCTTTATTAGAATTTTGAGATGTACTGCTTTATTATTTATTTATTTATTTTCTACAGGACCTTTCATACATTAATCATTTCACAGTATGAAGAAAACTAACAGAATAAAATTGAATTGGTAAAATAAACAGTAATAATAATTTCAAAAAGGTTGTCATTGTTTTTTAAATGTAAAGTGACACATTTTTATGCCTTTTTTTTTGTTTGTTTTTAATGTTGATTTAAAATCAGAAATCTCAAACTAGATTTTTTCATTTGGAGTTTGATTAAATTACTATTCGGTTCAGATGGAAAACAAAAGGCTTTAAATGTAGCCGTGTAATGAATATAAAATGAAAGTTTACTTTTTGAATTAAATTATAAACACAAGTGATTTTTTTTTTCCCCCACAATATTCTATTTTTTTTAAGGATGCACTACTATGCCTATGTACCGTCTTTAACTATCAGAACACATTTCCACTTTCTCCTGCTATTGTAGCTATAAAATCAGCTCCAACACACCTGGCTCAGCTAATTAACCAGTTAAACTCTGAAGCTGCTGGTGGTTTCAGACTTGTTCCTCTATAATTCTATGCAGCCAGTTTGATTTTTTTTCTTATGTTGCTCATGGATGATCCTTTTACTCAGAAAAGAATACTGGACCATCACTGGGCTCTGGTCATTCTCCAGTATGTTTAGTTACAGATCATAACTGCTGTATTGGGTTGTATTGAATGTAATTGAATGTGTATCGACTCCTCTCACCCTGTCCTGACTCTAGACTTTATTTCACTGTTTTTAATAGTTATTGGACATAAATTTGCTTTTTGCTGTAATGAAGCTTTAAGTTTCACAGCTGGTATCATGTGGGACCATTTTAAAGTATATATGCACATTGTTTGCTGCATTCTTCTGATCCATGTAGTTGTTAAACGACCTCCATATATTTAATTTCAGACTTCCTGAAATATGAACTGTTTAGCACATTGAATGAGAATATAGATGCATGTTTTTGGGTCTGATTTGTAAAAACAGGTTGTTTTGGACCAGCTTCAAATTTGATAAAGGAGAACTTCTGTTTGAAACACTGACTGCCATAAAGTTAATGACTTGTGTTGAACAGAGGTAGAATTGATGATAGCAGCAGTTTTAGTGTAGTTAAATGAGTTAACATGTAACCACCTCAGCCTAAAATGCCACCTAGAGATGTTTTATGAGCTCCTTCCTTTGTTGCTGACTCTGGAGTTTTAATGGAACTTGACTGAAATTCTTAGTTACTGAACAGCCAGAAGCTCTCCTCAAATAACACCTGCATGGTTCTGATAATTGAGCACATGAAGGTCAGAAACCCACTAGAGCATCTCAAACTTTGGGATGGTCAAACTTAACTATACAAAGTCTAGGGCTGCCCATTCCTGCTTCAGGAGATCTACCATCCTGGAGAGTTCACATCCAGCCTGGCCAATGTTTAAGTGCTCCTGAAGGTCCTGACCTGTGGTACATTTAAGACTGGAGCTCATGTGCAGGGTGGGAGGTCTCCAGGATCTCACTCTGGTACTTTCGCACACATACCCTTATGGCTCTTCAGTGGTTATTTAGCAAATGGTTATCTGTAGAGCCATGGACATTTCAAGAACTAAAGTGTTATTTCAATGGTGAAAGGGTTCTTAACATTTAATGTGTTGTGGAAGGTTCTGTCTAGATTTAAAAAAAAAAAAAGGTTCCTTATAGCTCAAAGTGGTTCTGCTATTATGATGGCAAACTTGTAATAAGAGAGGAAGCATTTTTGGTGTTATACTGTATAGACTAGGGATGCGCTGAAACTGGGGGGAAAAATTTTGACTGAATACAGAGGTTTTTATTATTTTTTACGTAAATTATAAAATTAGTAACTAAACCATCCAAAATAAATCTTGCAGTTATTCTGATTAATAAATCTCTTAAGTTGGTTTGACATCATTAGGTTTAATAAATTTAACTGATTTGTTTTATTTGCATATAAAACAAATGTCAGAAAAATGACATGACAATGTATGAAGATGCATGCATGTTGCATTACTGATACAAACAATGACAAATGTATAAAATGAATATGAGCCACATGTGTTTTAATGCGAGTATAATCTGCTACAGATACTGAAACACTTCACATTTTGTTTGATAATTGGCAGATGGTCCCTAATAGTGCAGCTCGAAGCTAAGCAACTGTATTCTGGCTTCATCATAAGTGCAGTTTAGTAAAAGTTGTGCTTGTAGTTTTTCTTCTATTTCACAGTCAAACTACCTGCGTGAGTTTTATCTGGTGAAAAGACCTCAATGTCAAACCAGCATCCAATACTAAACCAGCTTTACTGCAGTAAATCTACAGCAAGGAACTAGAAAAAGGTAATGGTGTCATTTAAAAAAAAGTCATTTTCAGTATTAATTACTCGGTTTTATTACTTATTCGACCAAAAGTGTTTGGGTTTTCTTTTTTTTTCTTTTTTTTTTGACAGAAAAGATGTCGCATGACTGCATTGAGACGTTCAGGCAAAGTACTTTATATTGTTTTATTTATTTTGGGGTTTTGTTTGAACCAACATGTCAGTCTTAGGGTCTTGATACAGAAACCACACGATATAATGGTATCAGATTATTATAACCACCTCCTTGTACCTACATTGTCCTTTTTGGCTCCACTGACCATATAGATGGACTTTAAAGTTCTGCAATTACAGACTGTAATCCATCTGTTTCCTCATTTCATGCTGTTCAATGGTCAGGACAACCACAGTGCCTGTATTTGGGTGGTGGATCATTCTCAGTACTGCAGTGACACTGATGTGGTGGTGGTGGTGGTGGTCTTGTGTTGTGCTGGTATGAGTGGATCAAACACAGCAGAGCTTTTAAACACTTGGCTCACTGTCCTATTACACACCTACCTTGTTGGTCCACCTTGTAGCTGTAAAGTCAGAGATGGTAGCTCATCTGTTGCTACAGTTTGTGTTTGGTGCTCAAAGGATGGTGCGCTAATTTCACTCGTGACATTGAGGTGCTTTTCAAACAGCAGCTCTGTTGTCTGATCCACTCATACCAGCACAACACGCACTAGCACACACCCACATCAGTGTCGCTGCAATGCTGAGAATTACCCACCACCCAAATTATATCTGTAGTTCAGTGGGGTTCCTGACCATTGAACATTAAGTTTTTTAAATGTTTTATTACACGCATCTTTAAGTTTAGCTGAAAATATTGATTTGTAGTATCTGTGTACAGTTGCTCACACATGTAGGAGCTGGTCCCTCGAATCATTTTAGTTCAAGCTGCAGAGTACTGAATGGACCTGAATCTTGCAGTTCATGTTTGTTCCACTAGAGGGCATCTGAGTGCTCAGTTCTGTTTGTTTAGGACTTTACCAATATTCAAGGAACAACCAAAATTCAGCACATTTTCCCAATGTTTTAGCACTTATTCCAAAACTGTCTAGCTGAAATTAAATCTTGAACAGCTCAAAAGGCTTTTAAGAGGTTCAGCTGCTTTGACATCTCCCTAAGAAGGTAATGTAGCTCTGAAGGAACTTGCTCAGGGGTGGGAAGCATAATTTCTAAATGTATTTAACATGTTCTCAAGTCATTTCATCCTTTTGGTTTTAATGTTTTGGACATTTATTTAGGTTTGTGGACCTAATTTCAGTTTAATGGGTTAAAGTTGGTTTTGAATGACTTGATGCATCTGCTGACCGCCCTGTAAATATGTACAAAAGCTTTTCACTTTTATAGACTGCCTGCTGTAGCTCTTGTGATCATGGCTCTTCTGTTATCTCACCACATTATCACCATCATAATTCATTTACACACCGTGAAAAGCCCCGAGTCTGTCAGCAGCAGGACGGAGTTGTAACGTTTTATAAGATTCATTAAAACCGAGTTAAGATCCCTCAAAATGTGAATTTTTAGTTCAACCATGAACGGTCATTTTGAAGGTTAATTTGTGTTCATTATTAATTCAAAAAGAGAATTTGATTCATTACTTGTATTTCAAGCCTTTATTTTAAAGTTGGTACTGTTTGAATTATTACTTTAAGTCTTGTAGTTGGTTGGGAACAAATATCTGTATTTAAATACATTTAATTTGACATTAGGTTTAATGACAAGTTTAATAGATTTTTATTTAGAAAAATGACTATGAATGTATGAAGATGCATGTTACATTAGTACTAATTTAATTTTTTTTTTTTTTTTTTTTTAATGAAATGATCAAAATGTCTAAAATGAATGGATGTTCAAAAATGATGTTTTGTGTATTTTAATGAGTCCCTTTCTACAGACACTGAAACACTTAAAATCTTTTCTGGTAATTGTGAGAAGGTCCCCAACACTGTAGCCACTGGAGCTAATGCAAGACAAGGTATCGCAAACGCAAAGCTAAGCGGCTGTGTTCTGGCTTCATCAGAAGTGTAGTTTAGTAACTTGTTGAAGCTGTACTTTTTCTTCTTTTTCACTACCAAACTGTGCTGGTGAATCTGTGTGTTTTAACTGGTGAGGAAAGGTTATAGTGTCGTTTTAAAAAAAAAAAAAAAAAAAAAAAAAAAAAAAAAAATTTATTCAGCATAACTTATTGTCTTTTCACTTATTCGACTGAAAGTTTGTTTGCCGAACATTCGGTGCATCCCTACGGATAAGAACTCAAGTCCATCTTGACTGACGAGATTGTGCTCCCAAAAATGTACACAGGCCTGTGGACATCTGTAGTAAGTGAATTTCTTTGCTGGTTTTGTGAAGTGTTTCCTCCTCGTTGCCTTGTGAAGTTAATGTTAACATGATTTCCCAAACACAACACCTGCTGAAGATGGATAGCGCTCATGTGATCTGGCAGAAGCTTGAGTTAATGTTAAAACTGCAGCAAGGCAAATTAAAGACGAGGAGGAGGGGAGGCTCAAATATTCTTGACTATAAAAGAGGGACATGGCAGAACATTTGGGAATGGCAGCATGGAGGTGATCAGCTTTTTCACAATATTCTAATGTTTTGATCACACTACAGCTGTGTGATCTCACACAGTCTGGTTCTGTTGATGGTGATAAATCATAAACAGGAGTCTGATGTGAGAAGCACATTTGGAATAAGATTAACTGGGTTTAATTGCTCAACCTTTGATCTTCACCAACCTTTGCTCATAAGCTCCTAGTGTTCAACAGGAAGCTGTGGACAGTTGAGTACATCATCTGTAGGTAGGTCTCACTTGGCTTTTTCCCCTTTTTTTTAGACTAAAGAAGCTGCAAATTTTTTTTTGTTTTAATATATTTTAAGATTTGGGAGCCTTCTATTTGTGTGTTAGATTTGTTACTGTGGATTTTTCTTAACCACATGCAGGGTTAAGAATAATGGTTCCTCAGTGATTCTTGGCTTGGGTATGTGGTATGTTTCTCGTATTTGTATTCTAGATTCTTTTTAAAGAACCATCCCTGGAAATGTTCATTAGGAGGTCAGAAGTGGTTTTATAGCATTGCTTGAGTGGGAAGCTGATTAGTGTTTTTTCTTCTGCTGTTTTGCTCCATCCTGATATTTTTAATTCCCATTGTGCTTACTTGTTCACAGGCCTCCACACTTCTCCACTAAAGTAGGTAGTGGATGGAGAATGTACCCTAGTCAGAGTTCTGTAAAGGCATAAATAAAGCAGTCTGTGTATTTGGTAGTCTTGTGGGAGGCTGCAGAGCTATTGTTCTCCACAGGGGGGAGACGGACATGCAAGAAAACTGAATGTGGTTCAAACATGGTCATTAAAAGCCACAGTCAGCTTTTTCCTTCTTTCTTTGAATCTGTTCTATCAGGAATTGCATTTCCTCTGAGCATAAGGCAGGAAATCTGTTCTTGCTGACTCTGTTGTAGCTCTTCCCCTCTCTACCCTCCTTCACTTTCACTGGTATTACTAACTGCCAGCAAGTGTTTCTTAATGAAGCATTAAATTGCACTAATTGCATTCAGTAATGGCAACATCTCTTTTGCTCATTCTCTCAGTATGGCCACTTCATTATGTACACATGCCTTGTATCTACACTTATTGTCCATTTTAGCTCCACTGACCATGTAGGTGCACATTGTAGTTCTACAATTATAGACTGTAGACCAGGGGTAGGCAACTCCAGTCCTGGAGTGCTGGTGTCCAGCACAGTTTGGTGAGGTCACTTCTCTGACACTACAATTAAACCTGCTAATTGCCCTCAGAGTTGAATCAGGTGTGTTTGATCAGGTAGATCACCAAACTGTGCAGGAAACTGGCACTCCAGGACTGGAGTTGCCTACCCCTGCTGTAGACCATCTGTTTCTCTAAAATCTCTGAAATGACCTTCAGTGCACGGCTATAAATCCTCAAGTGTGCTGGCTTTAAAGCTGCATGTTGGACAGACTTGACAGTACAGAAATGTAGGGATGTCCCGATCACGTTTTTTCTGTTCCTGATCTGATCCGAGTCATTAATTTTTTTTTAGTCTCCCGATACGGAGTCTCAAACCGATACTTCTATTTCGTAGATAAGAACTAGATAATACTCTTCACACAGTGCACACATTACATTATAGTTAATCAAATTAATCCAATGTTTATATTTAACAACTGCAATGCTTTAGGGGAAAAAACTTCCAGCTTCCAAACTATTGTTAAGTGTTTCCAAAAGCTCTAAAAGACGCCAAAACCTGTATTCTCTACCACAGCGATCGGCTGGTCATCCAAAGCAATGAATTCAGTGACCCTCTCTGTGATCTTCTTGGCCGTAGCGCTGTCTCGAGAGAACTTTTCTTTTAAAACTGTCTGATAGCGTAGATTGCTTAGGTACAGCCTTTAACTGAGCTGTCTGAATGAACTTGCTGTGTTCTGTTAAATGTTTATTTTTTTAGGTGCCGTATTAAAAATTAATAGGCAGGGCAGTACTCCGCCGCACTGAAGGGGGGTGTACGTGAGCCAACGGGTACTTGTTGCTGCTGTGCTTTTACAGAGGCGAGTGAGCGTGAAGAGCATGGAGGGTGCAGAGCAAATGCTGCTTTGTCTCGCTGCTGTAATTGCCCCATATCTTGCTGAATTCTTGATAACAGGCCAGTTCTGAGCCAGTGTCATTGCAGACTTTTCCAGAGGCTGCACTTGGGGCTCATAAAGGGCATTGTTGAGCACACCTCTAAAAGGCAAATTGAGAAATGGGATACCCCGTGTCCTCGTGCACATGCATTTGTGGATTGTAGGACTGCACCATTTGGGTGGCGTCATTTTCTGCAATGCTTCTGTTTTAATGCCTCAATTTCACTGCTGTGTTGAAAATGGTGTGCCAGTCAGCAGCATCAATGAAGCACTAGAGGACAAACACAAACTGTGCAGCAACAGATGAGCTGCTGTCTGACTTTACATTTACAAGGTGGAACATGTAATATTTGACAAATTTTTTTTTTTCTTCTTCCCTCCACTTCTCTAGGCACAGTGAGAATGTGTGCTTTCTGAATATCCTGACTGCACGTGCCCCCTGGTTTTGAGGAGCCCTGTGCCTCCCCCCCCTTTTGCCTCCTTTCTTTTCCTGCGACCTGTGACACTCCCACCATGTCGACAGAAGTAGAACCTGTTCCTGTGGTCGCTGTAGCCCCTGCTGGACCAACTGCTGACCCCACAGCTCCCACTGCTGCTCCAGAGACCAGCACAGCAGCTCCGGCTACAACCACATCAGTCACTGCCACAAGCAAAACTCCATTCTTCTCAAGGGAGAAGAAGAAAGGTAGATCTGTGCATTCTTTATTTATATTTGCTTTTTTTTTGGCATCTCTTTGCATCTGTTTTTATATGCCTTCTGAAATTTCAAGGAGCCCTGTTCTACAGGCTTGCTCTAAATAACCTCTTCTAATTGGCTGACCAAAATAAACTTTCTGATGTGTTGACCCTTAAGAAGACTGCAATGATCACTTTTTTTTTTTTTTTTTAGTCCCATTATAGGCAGAGTGGGCATTCAAATGTAAATGTGTGCACTCATCGTTCATGGACACACACCCATGTCTTTTCTCCACAGTTCCAGAGAAGACGGATGAGTACCTGCTGGCCAGGTTTCAGGGTGATGGTGTCAGATATAAAGCCAAACTGATTGGCATTGATGATGTGCCTGAAGCCAGAGGGGACAAAATGAGCCAGGATTCCATGATGAAGCTGAAGGTGCAGATTTAAGAAGGGTTCACTCATGTCTTGCTTTATTTTGTGGTGCTGATTTCCAGATTTGTTTGTGCATGCGTGCTTCTCTGGTTTAATATGGTAGTAATATCAAGGATGATCAGGCTATAAATACCAGTGGGGAGTGTGACTAGTTTCATTGATTGAGAAGAGGTGGTACGGTGCTGAATGTCTGGTTTGAGGTGTCAGATGGTTCAAAGATTGATTGGCAAAAGAGTGCTGTGTCAAACGTCATAGTGTGAAGAAAGTAACTGAATTTGTAGGTGTAGGAGTGTATTTGTAGGATTACACCAGCAGTGACAGAATTCCCAGTCTACAAGAAATTATCAGAATTGATTGATAAAGGCTGGAATGGAGTAGGTTGAATGGGGAGTGTGAGACCAGACTAGGTAAAACAGGCACGGTTTCATTACATTTGTAAACGGAGGTTCTCTGGTTTAAGGTCACATGACTGCAAAACAAAGGTACGGGGCATCGTCTATCGTCTAAGGAACCTGACAAAGAAAGGCCTTGTATGTTGAAGAATAGAAACTTCATCTATGAAGTTATACATTTTTTTTCACCAATGACTGAAGGATATTAAGGAAACATTAAATAATTAGTTGTCCAGATCAAATCCAGTGATTATGTAATAATCAGGGCTGGCCTACCAGTCTGATTCCTCATCCCAACATATTGAACTTGTTCAGTAAATGACACCCATGTGGTATTGGTGCCTCACTGTGTGTTTGGTGTTGTAGGGTATGGCAATAGCTGCTCGTTCTCAAGGCAAACACAAGCAGAGAATCTGGGTGAACATCTCTCTCAGTGGAATTAAACTCATTGATGAAAAGACTGGAGTAAGAATTGCATTATAATTTATTATTTTATTTATTTGCTCTCCTTCATGAATTTCCAAAGTAATAGACTCCTGATGGCCATGATTTTTTCCCCCTTCTCTGTCTGCAGGTGATAGAGCACGAACACATTGTGAATAAGATTTCCTTCATTGCTCGTGATATCACGGATAACCGGGCGTTTGGTTATGTATGTGGAGCTGAAGGCCAACACCAATTTTTTGCAGTCAAGACTGCTCAACAGGTCAGTTTACATATTGAGCTGCGTGCAGGAGTCTTTACAGGTGCTAAAGGTCATAACTTTCATGATATTCTAATTTTTTCAGTGATTCCATTCAAAAAGTGAAGTTATAGCTTATATTAAGAACTTATATTTATTCCTTACACACAGACTGATATATTTCAAATGTTTCTTTTAATTTTGATGATTAACAACTAATTAAAATCCCAAATTCAGCATCTCAGGAAATTAGAATATTACTTAAGACCAATTTAAAAAAAAAAAAAAAATTTTTTAGAAATGTTGACCAACTTAAAAGTATGAACATGTAGAGCACTCCAATATTGAGTTGGGTCTCCTTTGGCCTGGATTACTGCAGCAGTTCAGCGTGGCATGGAGTCGATCAGTCTGTGGCACTGCTCAGGTGTTGAGAGCCCAGCTTGCTCTGATGGTGGCCTTCAGCTCTTTTAAATTGTTGGCTCAGGCGTATTGCATCTTCCTCTTCACCTATAGATTATCTATGGGGTTAAGGTCTGGTGTGTTTGCTGGTCAATTAAGATCAGGGATACCATGGTCCTTAAAGCGGGTACTGGTAGCTTTGGCACTGTGTGCATGTGCCAAGTCCCAAGTTTTGAGGTCCAAGGTCAACGCAGCCAGGAAGTTTGAGCCCTTCAATCTTCCTGCTGCTGACCACCTTTATGGAGATGCAGATTTCATTTTCCAACAGGACTTGGCACCTGCACACAGTGCCAAGGCTCCAGTACTTGTTTAAAGCACCATGGCATCCCTGTTCATAATTGGCCAGCAAACTCACCTGACCTTAAGCCCATAGAAAATCTACGGGGTTTTGTGAAGATGTGATATGCCATACCCAACATTTCAGAAGAGCTGAAAGCCTGGATTTGATCGTTTTGTTTGGGTTACAGTGACATCTAGGTGCAGTACATGAAGCCTGATTCTTTTCCACTGATTGTCTTAAAACTCACTGTCCTGATGGTTGTACGTTAACAAATATTTTATATGGGTTACTTGGTGTTGCATTTAAACTAATAATGCATCTTTTAAGCTGCTTTAAAGCTATTTAACTCTGTTAACCTGAAAGTGAAAGTTTTTTGATCAAACCTCCAGGCAGAGCAGTTAGTGATGGACCTGAAAGATCTGTTCCAGGTGATCTTCAACATGAGGAAGAAGGAAATGGAAGATGCACAGAAGGTACCATGGTTTGTCTACATCTGTGGGGTGGGGGGGTTACTGCAGTTTCCAGATAAATTACATTTGTAGAAATGTTGCAGAACTGTGTACTATTGCCTTTGGAAATTGTTCATATCAGGACTGGCTGCGTCGTCTGCTTCAGTAAATGTTCAATGAGCTTGTAGAGAAAATCCATTGTGAGCTTCCTTTTTTTAATACGTCTGGGTTAATTAGTAGTTGACTGATTAAATTGACCAACCATGCTTCACTACACCAGGCTGATACTGCAGCATTTAATGAGATTGTAGTGGATTTGCAGGTCTCTGCTTTATTGCATGGTTTTATCACCTAGTGACTCAGTAAATGATGTGAGCAGGATGTGCAATCCCAGTAAAGTGTTAAGTATGTAAATACTCGTGCTTATCTCATTATCTATTTGGCCATTTAATTGAATGTTGGCAAACATCTGCTTCAAGACAGTTTTTGTGAAGTTCTGAACTCCACAGCATAACCCAATGTGTTTTTATTGTATTAATAATAAAAAATTCTTAAAATGTGTTTTAAAGGAAATTTACCTCTGCATTAAACTAATAATTAATCCACATCTATTGGTCATTGGGTCCCTGTCCTCCCAAGTCGTGGCATCGCCCATTGTGGAGGAAAAACCCACTAGTAGGTTATCACCAATTTATATTCCTCAGACTCATCCAGCAAAGCCTGTTTTGCCGAAGCATCATTCAACCTGGAAACCAACCTCCTTATTGGTGCCCAACATTGAGAATGAATGTATCCCTAGTGTTTGAGCATAGAATATGTGAAACTGCTGGACGGCAGCTCTCCAGGGCTTGCTCTCCTTGCTCTATATTCGGTACAGACAATAATGTTTAAGGCATTTATCGGATGCTGTCATCCAGTCATCTCGCATTATGTAGCTGAACAATATATGGAGTCTATGGGGGGGGGGGGAGGTATGTGATTTGCTCAGTCATGAATGTGGTCTGTTGCAGTTGATGTTGCATCCTGCTGGTGATGTTTAGAACTTCATGTTGCATACATTTGTTCAGAAAGTACAACTTTGACTAATTTCCTTTTCCTGCAGAATCAGTCCAGCAATGCAGTGGTGGAGGTAGGTCTAGAAATTCCTTTCTTCTTCCTCTTGGAAAAGTCTCTTGTATTCAAGACCTTTCAGTTTCTCACTGTGTTTACAGAATGGAGGTGATCCCTTACTTAGTCTGGATGGAGAAGTGAACACTGTAAAAGTAAGTTGTCCAGTGTTACTGAATGACTGGATTCCTCCTCAATGCTCAAGAATATTAAGACTGTTTAATTTAACTCGGTCTTGCATTTGTACCTTTCTGTGCAGACTGTGGATCAGATGGATCTTTTTGGAGACATGTCCACACCTCCTGACATCCACAGTCCCACGGTAACATGGCTTATAACTTGGTTCACCTTTATCTATAGAAATTAGCAGTCTGTCTTGTTAAAAATCTGATTTAATGCTCCTTTTGTTGTGATTTTGATTTGTGGTCAGGATGCTTGGATAAATCACAATGAGGTAAAGTTTATTAGCCAGTTTGCCAAACTAATGCTAACCTCATGTCTTGGCCTCCTTCACTCTCTGGCTTTTGACATTTTATAGTTCCTGTTTCATAGTCCATTCCTGTTTTATCATAGAATATAAATCAATGTCTGGAATTATACATTTCTACTTGATTTACTAGTGAAATTGGAATACTGTGAAAAGGCTAGTTTTTAAAGTATTAATAGTTTTATATTCTTTAAAGTGACACATTTCAAGACTTTAGTTGATTTCAAGTTTTAATGTTGGTACTGTTTGAATAGTAATACTTATCCCTTTGGAGTCTGTATTTTTAGTGGGTGTAATTTGTGAAAGTGAAGCCATGTTGGACTACAGAGTGTCTGATATACCCTCAAACTCCAGAGGGTTAAACTCCTAAAGGACACCATTTCTAGTTCTAATTTGAGATGGTGGATTTCTGATTGAGCTATACACCAAACTGATCAACAGAAATGACAAAAAAGCTTGAAGTGAATTATAAAATGACTATTTAGCTTAATGCTTGTTCATGTAATGAGATTTTATTCCACCAATTCAGGCCTTTTTTTTTTTTTTTTTTTTGCACCTTGCCAATTTTCTCTCCTTCCCAATGTGGTATTAGCCAATTAACCCGTCCCATCCACTAGGGGGCTCTCCACATCACTTTGCACTGTCCCTGACTCTAGGAGGGTGAAGTCAACCACATGCCTTCTCCACTGCATGCTATGTGGCCACCTTCTCTTTTCAAACTACTGCTGATGCACCATCACTGGGAAGCCAATGCGCTTGGAGGAAAGTGCAGGGTTCTTGGGAAGCCAATGCGCTTGGAGGAAAGTGCAGGGTTCTTGGGAAGCCAATGCGCTTGGAGGAAAGTGCAGGGTTCTTGGCAGTAGACGCCTGAGCCAGCGGACATTGCGATATCAAAGTGATTGGGAGAGAGAGCACGGCCAATTTTTGCTCTCTTGGGCCCTGGCTGTTGATTGCGAACAGCATGACCGGGATTCAAACTTGTGATCCTCTGGTCATAGTGTCAGCGTCTTGGCCTGCTGAGCTAATTTAGTTTGTCATGAGCTGCTATTGCAAACGGTACAAGTTTCCAAATATTTGTTGATGGGGGGGGGGGAAACCCACCAAGTTTATCCACCAGTTACAGCATGGAGCCAAACCAATTTCTCACTTTGCTTATTTTGCATTTTCCTAATTCCTCTCCAACTCATTTGCTTTCAGCCTGACAGTGTTTTGTTGCTGGAGCTTGCTGCAGTGATCGATGCCAATCAAAACCACATTAAAGGAGACCCTTTCACCTCATACCCCACTGTTCCATGCAACACACCCAATGAAGAACAAACTTCATCAACAATTGATTTGTACCCCACGCTCTGTGCAAATCCATTCAGTAATGATCTCTTTCCTCCATGCAATGGTCAAGCTGACTCCTCACCGCCTACCATCTTACCCAATAATGTCCAATCTTCCACTTCATCCAGTCAAGGATTAAGCCTTCTTGACAGTCTCTTGAAGGGCAAAGTAGGACATAATGACCTGAATGTAGATTATGTTCCTACTAGTCAACCCTTTAATGGACTGATTGATGGCCAGTGTCCCCAGAAAAGCATGGCAGCAGGAGAGTTGAACGTTGGCAATAATCCTTTCTTGAATCGGTTGGTCCAGCCCTTTAACTCTATGCTTCCAATGTTCACTCCACCACTTTATAATAAGGAAGCTAGGCCACCTCTTGCACAAAACGGAGGTGGCCTAGAGATGGCCCTTTGCCCTCCACCTCCAAACTCTAAGAACGATCGAGGGCGGAGGAGAGAGAAGGTGAATGTTTCTTTAAAACTTGGGCAAACTCGACTGGGTGCTCACTGGGATTGCACAATGCAATTATTTTGTCATTATTAATGGCTAGCTGTAGTACAGTTTGATTGGATGGAGGGTTTGGATTTCAACAGATTTAGTTTTGAGTGAAATTACAAATTATGCACATGTACGTGTTTTAGGGCTGAAAGATTGATCATGTTTATGCCAAAGTGGCCATTTTAACTTTTAACTCTGAATTAGGAAATCTGGCATGCTATAGGGGTCAAGCCATAAGCCACAAAGAAGCGTATGTTCTGGTCTTGATGGCAAAAACAGGCCTGAACCTTTTGAGAATCTCAATTTAAATGTCACAGAATTGGTCTGAAAAATTACAATTACACATTTTTCCCCCAAATTGTTCAGCCCTACAAGTAGACGGTTTCATTTCCTGTGACAATTGGGAACATTTTGTGTAACTGCAAGCAACAAAATGTTGTATTGTGTAACTATTTGGTGTCGGGTGGCACTTCTTGGTGATGAGTGGTGTCACTTGTCTGGAGGTGGGGTTCAAAGGGTGACACGAGTGGATGCTTTTGGGATGTGGGAATATTTGGTGCATATTGGATATTATATGGTGCATATTTGGTAAACTCCACCAGTGGATACTCCAGGCCATGTTTTAAAGTTCTTCCTGGTTAAATCGTTTACTGATGAGCCGAAGCATTATGAACACTTTACTTGTTTTGTTGGCCTTCTACATGCCACCAGCACTGATCTACCAAACTATGGACTCGGAAAAGACTTCTGAAGGTTCCCAGTGGAATCAAGTTATCAAAGCTACACGGATTAATTCTAGCACCTTCCACAGGTGATCAGACTGAGGTCAGGAGAATTGAGACCAATGACTTGCATTATTACAAAATGAACGTGATGGTATGGTCATAATGTTTTGGCTCATTGCTGTATCTAACATGCATGTGCCGTGTTGTGCATAACCATTTTTGTCTGTGTATGTGGACATACTGTGTACAGTATGTGATGTACTGAGATGTATCTGTATTTCTTCACCATCCTGAATGTTTCATGCCATTAACTGCTTCAGTTTGACGTGGTGTCTGCTGTTTGTCAGGGCTCTTGTAACACTGTGCTGCCTCCACAGTCTCCTGGAAATGACCTGTTTGGGGCTAACCTGTTTGCTCCACCAGCCCAGAGTAATGGTTCCTCCACTCTTCAGTCAAACTCCTCCATTCCTGTAGATCTGTTCAACCCTGCTACCACCTCCACCATAGCTGCTCTAGGTTAGTAATTATTGTCATTGTGATTTTTATTTGATTTTCAAAGCTGAACCTGAATGTGTTTTAAAATGACACTATTTAAATGACAGGGGTGTCCAAACTTTTCTTGTTGGGGCCAAAAGGAGAATGTGTAGTCACAGGCCAGACTGTAGTAGTACAATAAGCTTCTTTTTTTTTTTTTTGTTGTTTTTTAAAAAAAGCTAAATTTTGGCTTTTCGCGAACCTGCTGAGCTACCTAGTGGCTAAGCGTTGTAGCATTTTTCTGCACTTGGTTAGCTCAGAAAACTGGTTGTTGAGCTGACAAGCTGCTGCTAGTTTTACCTTCTGATCAGCTCAGGAACATTTAATGTAGGTGTAACGTCATTAATGTTTTACGTTAAGGCCAATTTATACTTGTCTAACCTACTCTGTAACCTGACACGCACTGTTCCAAAAATGTAACTGTCGCGTCGGAAAAGTTGTGGAGTGTTTGGTTTTATGTGATGGTGACACCCAGTGTACACCTGGCTTAATGGCAGTAATTCTTATTTATATATATTTTTCTTTATCCATCTCGCTCACACTCTGGCGGGCTGTTTTAAAAATGGAAATGCCTGATCTAAGATGTCCATGCGGTGCTGCATCAAAAAATTACAATATTGTCGAGGTTAATTTAATTTATAAAGGCAGTCATATTGTACATTTACATTGTTGACTTGATAAGCCTGAGGAATAGTCAATCAAATTTTATTTATAAAGCGCTTTTTACAACTGATGTCACAAAGCAGCTTTACAGGGTTAGTAATAACAGATAACAAATCATTAATCCCTAATCCCTGGTGAGCAAGCCAACGGCGACAGTGGCAAGGGAAAAACTCCCTCAGAGCTGGAGGAAGAAACCTTGGGAGGAACCAGACTCTCATGGGGGACCCATCCTCCTCTGGTCTGCTAATTATAAGTGTGTGATGAATCATAATCATATGATCTTGTAATGTTCAGGTGAACTGATATGGTGACAGTAGTGGGACGGGGATGATGATAGTGGTAGCAATGATAACGGCCAGAAAGTCCATTTGATCTCCAATGTGGGCAGTAGAGTAGGGTATCTGGAGCAGGCCACAGTAGTTGGTGGGCATCTGATCCAGGGAAGCATCATGGAGAGAATAGTAATCAGCCTTCCATCAACCTTGGAGTGGACCGGTGGGCAATCACTCACTCGGAAAGAGACAAAAAATTGAATTAGTTCTGTTTGGATTTATAGAGCACAAGGATTGAGACACATCAGATTGTGGCTATTGACTCCGGCAGAACTATCTAGAACAGCCTACCTAAAAAGAGAGTCAGAAGTTGGTCAGCAGATCTTGGTGTTTGTTAGAGAATGTAACTGAAATGGTTTAGAAAGATGGGTAGGAGGCATCTCATTCGGTGCTTTAAAAACCCACAAACCTTTAAATTGAGTTTTAAAATGAAAGGACAGCCAATGTAGAGATGGTAGTATGTGTGAGAGATGATGCTACTTGTAAGTAAACAAGCTTCTGCATTTTGGACCAGCTGTAGTCATGCTTGAGGCCTGGCTAGCCCAAAGAAGCACTGAATTGCAGTAATCAAACTACTTTGTGATTATTTGATTCAGTATTCTTTTTCTGGACTTTAGGATCAATGTCATTGGGACCTGGATCTGTTTCTCAAGCTCCTGGAACAAATCCATGGGGTCAGCCAGCACCCTCAATGTTTCCATCTCCTGGCTCAGTCCCCCAAGTACCAGTCCAAGGTGTACCACCAAATTCCTTCCCCCGGCCCCCTGTGTTTGGGGGTACACCAGTGCCTCAGTGGGGACAGCAGGCGGCTTCTCCATTTGGCCCCACGGCCCCCACTCAAGCCTGGGGTCAGCCAGCTGCTGCAGCCCCTGTGGGTAACTGGCATCCAGCTGGTCCCATGTCTAACGCATTCCCGACAGGTCCGTTTCCACCCATGATGTCACCTCCAGGAGGAATGATGCCAGGCCAGCAGGCTTCTATGGTTCCTCCTCGGCCTCCACCCCGTCCCCCAGTGAAGGAAGAGCCACCTGTTAAAAGTGCCTTCACTTCTTTGGACCCGCTTGGTGGGAAGGAGCAGAAGAGTGGGAAGGACATGTTCAAAGATTTCCAGATGGCTAAACCTGGAAGTGGACCCGTGCCTGGCTCAAGCACCAATGGCTCATTTGACCAGTACTTCTCCAGCAAAGTTGGTGTAGCCCAGGATGCAGCTGACCACGATGACTTTGAAATCCACCAGCTCTCTGCAAACACTGGTATTTACTTGGATTTACAGTGCCATGAAGGGTAATAAAGTGCACTTTGATGAACCACACTTAATTTATCCTCTTGTTTCCAGAGCTGCCCAAACCAGCTCAAGCTCCAAGTGTGACCTCTGTAGCAGGAGGGCTCTTGGATGCTGCTTTCACTCCTAATCCAGCTCCATCCATCCCAGCTCCTGCAGCAACTGCCAACCTTTTTGATGCCACTTTTGGAAGCGACCCTTTTGGAGCGCCACCCCCAATTGTGGTAAGGGCTCGAACAAGCTACTTTTGATTGAACACAAGCAGTCTTTAAATATGGCTCATGTTCTCCATATCTTGTTCTTCCTAAGCAGACTGCTCCATCTGCACAGACCTCTTCACAAGCTGATCCTTTTGGAGATCCCTTTGGTGGAAATCCATTTGCTTAAAGCTTGTCCTGTCTACATTGCTGAGGTGAGTTGGAAGTTTACTTATGGATGTTGGCTACCAATGAAGCGGAAGTTGGTTCTGCTAAGGGTAACATGCCAGACTGTTGGCTTTGCTGCCTTGGCCTGTGCCTCTCATAGCAGACTCAGGGGTGATGAGAGCCAAAATGAAAATCCTGAAAGTACAGGCGAGGGGTCCAGGGGGCTGCCTTAGGTTCCTGGTAGGTCCAGGGCAAAGCCTAGGTGGGGGAAGCTACTGGCTTTTCAGTGTTTCAGATAACTCGGAATGTCTTAAATTTGTGCACAAACCACTGGTCTAAAGGGTCTTTGACTAGTGGATTAAATTGCACATAAAGGATGCACATGGTCATAAAGAGAAGTCAGATTGAACATTAAATTTATTACAATTATATAGCGACCCAAATAATGGAAATGTTATTTGACACGATATCATATTGATTTTTGACTAGATTTCACATAAAACAAAAAATACCAAAAGTACCTGGACAATCAAATTTTTAAATTAAAACGGACCAGTCCCAGCAACTCTGTACATGGCCAGTATATAAAGTGAAGACAGAAGAACAGAAGAGGGTGGGGGATGCATCCATGTCAAAATTGCCATCGATTGTGTAAAAATTATTCCTCTTAAACGATCTGTTTGGTTGATGTTGATTTTAATTTTGGTAAAATCATGACACGGATGCTTGTTTCTCTACACAGAAACAAAACCTCTTCCGACTACATAGAACAGGGGTGTCCAAATCCAGTCCTGGAGGGCCGGATTCCTGCAGAGTTTGGTGATAGTCCTGATCAAACACACCTGATTCAGCTCAGCATGTAATGAGCAGGTTTAATTGAAGTGTCAAAGCAGGAAAAAAACTAACTCTGCAGGAATCCAGCCCTCCAGGACTGGATTTGGATACCCATGACATGGATACGAACTACTGGGAACTTGCCTATTTAAACAGCCGTCACTGAGTTTGTTGTAGAAAAATCTTCTCTCATATTTTGCGTTGTTTTGAATTTTCTCAGCTCACTACTTTTTGATGCTTGTGTGCACGGTCACTTGCGTGTTCAAGAAAATAATAAACCTTCGTACAATTCCGGAGATTTCCGACCTCTCGAGGTTGGTTTGTACCTAAACTGTTTCATCCCTTTCTCCATCTCGAAAAAGGTTAGGATTTTCATCATTCTAAAACATCATATTTGGGATATCAAAATTCGGAATTCTGGATATTTCTGGAATTTTATCACCCCTGCAGACTACTCACTGGCCACTTCATTAGGTACACATCTTGTATCAACACTCATTGTGTAATTGATCAACTCCACTGAACATACAGGTTCACTTTAGTTTTACAGTTACAGACTAGTTCATCTGTTTGGACATCACCCTTTCACCCTGTTCTTCAATGGTCTTTCACTCCCCTGGACCCCCATAGAACAAGTATTACTTGGGTGGTGGATTATTCTCAGCAGTTCAGTGATGTGGTATTGGTATGAGTGGATCAATCGCAGCAAAGCGGCTGGACATCTTGAACACTACATCTACAAGTTGGTAGGTGTGTTTCAAGTGGCCAGTGAGTTAGTATTTAAAATGTCCAACTACTTTGCTGTGATTGATCCACTCTCTCACACACCGCCACCACATCAGTGTCACAGCAGTGCTGAGAATGATTCCCTCTCCGAATACCTGAAGAACAGGCTGAAAAGAGGATAATAGTGTATACAGAGAAACAAAAGGACTACAGTCTGAAATTGTAGAACCACAAAGTGCACCTTTTTATAGTCTGGCGCTAAAATGTACAATAAGTCTAAATAGAAGGTGTGTGTACCTAATGAATTGGTCATTGAGTGTATAGGGTAAGTTTGGCAAGGAAAAAAAAGTTGACTTGTTTTGGCGAGTTAAATCACACACAGGGTCAATTGTCAAACTCCCACAGGTCACTTGCATTGTTTTTGACCTTCGTGTTAATTCTCCTGTTCTCTCTTTCAGTTTCTTCTTCTGGAGAGGGAGCACCAGACGGATGCCATCTACATAGTGAATTAAACACTAATAATGAGGAGATTCTTCCTTTTAATCTGCACTGCCCTGCCCCACTTCAGCATATTTCTCCCTTTCTCTCTCTCTCTCTCTCCATGTGCCTTTTTGTAACTGATCTCAGGTCAGCCCTAAACATAAATCAGCTGCCTCAAATTCCCCAGAAGTGCCTGTTTCAATCACTTGATGCAAATTAAATGTGGGATCTAGGAATGAGTAGGATGGGGGGACAAATATGAGAGGGGGAGGCAAAAGATGTAGGAATGTCTACTGTTCCATGCTTTGTTTTTGATAATGTGAGATGCTGTATTCTCTCTGGCATTAAAGAAAGTTTGAACTCATCCTTGTCTACTGTTGGCATTCTTGTCCCCATTCTGAACCATTTTAATGTCTAATTTGTCCATAGATGGCCAAGTTGCCAACAGTCATACAAATGCTCACACAAGTACTACCATAGGAATGGGCTGTCTAGGGCAGATAAACATGAACATATTAGCATCATGTCTAATGCCATGTGAGCTACAGGGGTATAAAGCCCCCAAGCAAATGAGCAGTTGAAGTATTTTTGGAATGATGGTGCTGCATCCAATACTTTTAAGGATGCTGTGGGGTGGCTTTATCAGCTCCACTGACCATAGAGGTGCACTTTGTAGATCTACAATTGGACTGTAGTCCATCTTTCCTTGTATAATTGGCCTCCTGTTCTTCAATGGTCAGAACTCTTGCAGGGAAGGTATTATTGGTGTACTGGAGCGTTCAGCACTGCTGTGACAGTGACGTGGTGGTGTGGCGCTGGTATGAGTGAATTAGATACAGCATTGCTTGAGTGAAAATATTGCACCAACAGCATCATGTGAGCAATGAAGGATTAACATGCATCAACGAATGAACTGTCTCAGACTTTACATCTACAAGGTAGGTGGGTGTAGTCTGGATATAGTGTAATAAATGTCCTTAGATTAAGATAAACTAATTTGCGAATGTGATTTTTCACACAATGGAATTTGATCTCTGCATTTAACCCATTCATGCAGTGAAACACACACACTAGTGAACACACTAGGCTGAGAATTTGTGCCCGACGTGGTGGGCAGCCCTTATCCACCAGCGCTCAAGGAGCAGTTATCCATGTTTGATCCACTCATACCAACATGCCACTGCATAGCTCAGAATAATTCACCACCCAAGTAAGACCTGTTCTGTGGTGGTTCTGATCATTGAACAGGATGAAAGGAGACTAAAGTACACAAAGAAACTGATGGACTAGTCTGTAATTATACCACTACAAAGAGCCTATATGGTCAGTGGAGCTGATAAAATAAGGCTTATCCCCCATTCATAGTTATGATCCTTCATCCAAGTCATGACCCCTTTAAGAATCTTCTGGAAGGAGCCTTGTTCTGTGTTAAACCTTTGCTTAAAGTTGATGCCACACAGTCAATACCCCCTTTTATAAACAGACCGTGTTACAAAACAACGTGGCTCGGTCATGGACTGGGCTGGAATTTACAAGCAAGTGTCAGTATTTGAGAATTATGCAAGGGCATCTTCCTGTGTACTGTGCAGCCTTTGTTTAGCTCTTGACGTTGTTTACGAAGGGACTGCATTCTATTAGACTTGATTGAGGAGTGAGAGCACATACCATTCCTGGGCCAACCAGCAAGCTTGTAGTTACTGTGGTGAAGCAAAAAGCACGGAGATGTGACCAGATTACAAAGCCCATCGAGAGAACAACCCCATCACCAGCGCATCTATTGTCATCTGCCAAGAATTTGCCATTATGCCTTCAGAGCTATTAATACAGACAGGACTGCATCTCTACCAGTACGTCAGACTGTAGCATTGGGGTGAAAGCTCTACCTCACCCTTTTGTTGATGCTTGTGGCATGGAAAACTGGAAGTTCATGACACGGGCAAAACAGACGGCAACGCTATAAAAAGGGCAGGCATGTTGTGGAAAAACTTCATAGTAGCTCAGAGTTCTCAATAATTTGGCCTACCAAAGCAGCTGTGCTTACTTTTTACAACCTTCTGCCATAGCTCAATGTTAAGTCAGATTAAAACAAGGGATTCATCTGAACACCTAACAAACATGCCTCGTCCTCTCTTCAACCGGAATGGCGCCTGGGACTCTGTCCGGGACTGGCCAAAGTCAAGCATTTTGGATCGGTGTGCTGGACCACCGTTTTTTCTTGAATCTAGTGATGCAAGCTGGGTAGACACAGCCAGAAAAACACTGGAAACATCACCGTGGCCTGGATTCCTGTGCTTCCCTTTGGTAACTCCTGTTTGTCCAGATATCTCGTCTTCATCCGGAGATAGACCAGAAAGGCAGTTGTCTCAAGCCGAATGCAACAGTAAGACCTGGAAGATCTCTCTGAACATCAGCCATTTTTGTCCAGAGGAGATCAGTGTCAAAACCAATGAAGGATACGTGGAGATAACAGGTAAGATGACATTTAGTCCTTAGCATAGTAAATAATGCCTTCATTATTTTCTAACAATTTCTCAGACCAAAATTAAGCATAAGTCTAGACTACATTTTCAGGAGAAACATCATTAGATAGGTTGACTACATGTCTTGGATTCTGACTCCAAAATGCACAGGGTTTGTGTGGTTTAATATAAGACATTTATATAGAGAAAGTATGGACACTCACTCATATTTTCATTAAAGGTAAACACGAAGAAAAGCAGGATGAACATGGCACAATATCCAGAAGTTTCACACGGAAGTACAAGTAAGACTAAAGCGTTGCCATGTTTGTGGATGTACAACTCTAAGAAAAAACATCAGTTTCTACTATACTTCATTTGAACCATCTTGTTTTCAATAATATTTGACAGGTTTAAGGACACAAAAGAGGTTCTTCTATGGCATCGCTGCTAAAGAACCCTTTGAGTGATTGGTAGTAGATAGATGATTGTGTCCGATTTCCCATTACCTCTATTGTTGGGACAGTAGTATTGCTATCATTAGAGCTCAAACTATTCTGTCTGCATTAGTCACAGCTTGTTTATGTTCATTTCATCAGGCTGCCAGCAGAGGTAGACGTGCATCAGATGAGCGCCACACTTGTTCCAGAAGGGGTTCTCTTAGTGGAGGCACGTCTTGGTGCATCTTCCATCACCTTCCCCACAGAGACTGTGATCCCAGTTCAGATCCAGCAAAAGCAGTAGGTTTGATAAGGCATGTAAGGGTAACTGACTTTAATGCTCACAAGTGTCAAACATTCTGAAGATTGGTCTTGTGAACTAGTATCAACTGTATATTTAGTCATTTTAAAGGGCTCATGTTCTACATTTTTCTTTTCTTTTTTTCTCATGAGGTTATACTTCACTAAATGACAATTTTTCCAACTTTGATTAATCCCTAATAATAACACGGGCTGTTTTAAAAGGTGTTACTGTGCATTTAAGATGTATGTAAATGACAACAATTACGATTCAACTGCTATAGGCTGAATGGGTGTAGCTAAACAACGCACACAAGTTTAGCCACATTGTTCAGTTTATAGCCTGGATTAACTGCTGTAGTCTGGTTAGATAAATATGTAGTGGGACCTCAAGTTTTGTCATTAAATCATTCTAAAGTGCCAGATGTTAACCATAACAAACGATAACTGAAGCCATATTTGCCATAAGAAATAATGTAAATCCAATTAATCAGTTCCAGACACTCCAAAATATTAACAAAAATTCATTTTATATCAAATAACTATCATTTGACATACGGAAAATAATGAGAAATAAATACAAAAGGCTAATGAAATGGATAAAAACATTTACAATTACTCTTACGGGTTTACGCTCTGTTTTAGAACATGCCAGTGTGGTCCAACCAGCAGCCTTTGTTTTGTACACCCGTTCTCGGCTGCTAATTGTTTTTCACATCTGTTTTCAGATGGTAGCGCTGCGCGCCATTGCTTTAGTGTGCCGTGTTTTAGTTTGTTTTGTGTGTTAGCAACGAGAAGCAAAGCCAGAATGAACAACAGCTACATGAGTGGATGCTTTGTATTTGCGAAATTTGCATGGTGCGTCACATGAGCATGCCAACAGAAAACGGGCAGATGAGCGATAACTGGGAGAAAATTTCCCCCAAAAAAGTAAATGATAACCAAAACAAACAATAACTGAGGTTCCACTATATATGTAAATTAAGTGGTTTCTGTTACTTCAGTTTTTTTTTTTTTTTTTATTAAATAATTTTTTGCCTCTTAATTCCCATGTGTGACCACGCCAGGGAAAACCAGGCCAAAGTCACTTGGCAACTTATTGAGATATCGTGTCAATATCATGTCACTCACATTAGCAACAAAACTTAGCCACTTAGTTTTATTGCTGTAAATGATAGATAATAATCTCAGATATCTGTTGTAGTATATATTTGATCAAAAAAAAAAAACTAAATTCACAAAAAAGTTGTTTTGAAAAAACAAATTTTGAAAAAAAAAGAATGACTTTGACCTGGTTTTCCCTGGCGGGGTCACATATTCTGACTATATAGACTGGAGTGTACAGCACAGCTTTAACAGTGTTTATATACTACATATCAAGCTCATTAAATTGAAAAGAGACCATATATTTTTCCATGATATGAGCCCTTTAAATGTTTTCTGATGCTGAATTAACTGCTTGTGTATTAAATCAGACTATAAATATTAGTAACTGTTATACTATTAGAATTATATATCGGTAATCACTTACAAAGTTGCTAAAAATGTACAATAATTATCATGCCTACGATTTTACAGGTTAATTGAAAACATAAAGATTAATGTGCAGTATTAATTTGACATCATAAGCTTTTTCTATTTCAATAAACAAAGACGTACAAAATATGTGACTTGTCATGTTTTCACATGATCAATAATATTTTTGAAAAATCAAACATTTTGATATTACATTGTGGCTTTGGTCTGACCTGTTGCCATCCTTAAGCACTTGGACAGAGTAGAATCATAGTGACAAGTATAGATTAAGTTCCTTGCGGATCCACAAGCAAGTAGATAAATCTCCAGCCTTCAGGACCTGACAGACAAGATGCAAAAGAAAACTGTTTTAGAAAAAGAAAACATGAACGGGACTGGCTGCATTTTAT
>BRDA01044735.1:0-10009 GCA_036984385.1 Crenuchus spilurus
GTACACACAACAGTATATTATTGATCACTTATTTTTTGACATTTTAGGGGAAGCTGAGCTTCCCTTGCAGTCTTAGAGCAATCGCCACTGGTATTGAGGTAACAATTACAACGAATTTACATATTTTTTCTTCTACAGTGCAAAACATCATTAAAGGAATCTGGAGGCATTTCAGTTCATAGAGGGCAAGGGCATAAGCTGAACATTCATGAGCTCAACCCCTGCAATAGGGATATGTTAAAAAGACAGAACATAAAGTATTGTGGGTTCATACTGCCTGCAATTAAATAAAAGTCAAAGTAAGAAACATTTTTTTTATTTGTGAGGAATCTGCCCAGAACTACATGGGAGGATCTGGTCAATGATCTGAAGAGAGCTGGCACCACTGTTTCCATGATCCAGAGGAGTCATGGGAGAAAGTGCTGTGGTCAGATGAGACCAAAATAGAACTTTTTGGTCTTAATTCCACTCGCCGTGTTTGGAGGACAAAGAATAATGAATACCATCCCTAAAACACCATCCCTACTGTGAAGCATGGTGGTGAAAGCATCATGTTTTGGGGGTGTTGTTCTGCACACAGCCAGAATAACTAAGTAGTGGCTCCGTAAGAAGCATATCAAGGTTCTGGATTGGCCTAGCCAGTCTCCAGACCTAAACCCTATAGAAAATCTTTGGAGGGAGCTCAAACTCCATGTTTCTCAGCGACAGCCCAGAAACCTGGCTAATCTGGAGAAGATCTGTGTGGACGAATGGGCCACAATCCCTGCTGCAGTGTGTGCAAACCTGGTGAGAAACTACAGGAAACGTTTGACCTCTGTAAAGGCTACTGTACCAAATATTAACATTGATTTTCACAGGTGTTCAAATACTTATTTGCAGCAGTAACACACAAATAAATTATTAAAAAATCATACATTGTGATTTCTGGATTCTTTCTTTTAGATTATGTGTCTCACAGTGCACATGCATCTAAGCCATAAAAATGGTTGTAAATGAGGTCTAAAAATATGCATATAAAGTAAAAATTCTACACCAATAAAGTTTTTTTTTTTCCATTGAATTGTACATTCAGGACAAGACATCATAATTTTCAGCATCCACTTAGCTGCCACTTAGCTGTTTTTGTCCATTGACCCGACTAAAGCACAAAGGTTAATGACCCTCACCAATTAAAATCACAAAAGGAGTTTCTTTGTGTGTGTAAACACAGATCGTTGTGTAATTTATTAGGAAATCTATTTATTGGAACAGACTTCATAAAACTTTGGTTTATATGTCTGTAAACCGACAGCAAACTTAAAATAAATCATTTACAAAGAAGGCTGATGCAACATCATATCTGTAATTGTGTTTGACATGAGAGCCATCGTAACCCTTATCCTTTACGAGAACTCTTTAATAAACATGACCCTTATACTTTGTTTTGCACAGCTTCAGAGCAGTCCATTCAGTGACACCTGAAAGTGAAGTGGACTTGCACAGTGAAGTAGACTTGTATTTAAAAAGAAAATGAAGACATTTAAAAATTCTATCATGCTGAGGCACTTTTCCACACTGTTTTGTGTTTAAGGGATCTGTAGCAAATGTTAAGTTGTGTTTAATTACAGTTTCTGTAATTTCTGGTCTTTTTCTCATTGACACAATCTCTAATTTCTCAAACTCATGAAGTAAATCAACTCTTTGATTCAGTTATAATCAGTAATTATTAATAGGCTGAGATGGAAACCCTCTTGCAAATGTAATCATCACACTACATCACTGTAGTAGTCAGATATCAAGGGGAAGTTCACCTTTTACACATTTCAACTTTTCTAAACATGCTTAAAATGATTTATATATATATATACTGTAAAAAATAAAATTGAAACAGAATCTTTCAATTTGTTCTCATAATGGTTTACCAGTCCGCTGCTGTGTGAAATGTGCCATATTTCATTGGCAGCAAGCCAGGCACAGTACTTTGTTTGAGCACCATGTGAAATGCGGTGCACCTGCCCGATAGTTCCAACCAAAACACAAGAGCGCCTCATCCATGCAATCAACCCATTTGATATTTGCCAGTTGGCATTTGTGTGTTCATGCATTACCTGCTATTACATGAAATGTATTTTATTTTTCATTTCAAAGTACAAACATCCAGGTTTAGACTGGGAGCGAGGTCCAGGATTGAACTTTGTCATTTTGCGGGAACCCAAGCATCTTTCCTAGGTGGGGATAAAGGCAGATGGCCATTGCACAGACTTTTAAAAAATGTACATACAGATAATATATATCTATATATCTATATCTATCTATCTATATATACATATATCTATATATAGAGTGGTACATCACTGATATGCTCAAAGTTGCTAACTAGCTTTCAGTGTGTTCCTGTAACACAATTTCCTTTTTTGAAACCAATCAGAAATAAACTGAAGAAGATAACAGACCAAATCACAAAAGATCTTCATTTTTTACTGATCTATGTCTCTCAAAAATTATGTTTTTAGGACATTTATATTGACTAATCAATTATCATAGAGTCATTAATTTATCTGAAAATCAATTGTGGAGAGAAAACTGCACATATTGATGTAAAAACTATCTGAGGTGACTAGAAAATACCAATTATTTATTCACAACAGTGTGAAAAAGGTGATCTTCCCCTTTTAAAAGGACTCCCTCAGTGATTCACACATCCGTGTTGCGCCGTCTCCTAGCCAAGATGAACTGCCAATTGACAGGAATGAATGCAGACGGCCAAGCGAGGTCATTCTGTGTGGTATACAGTGTGTGGTGTGGAGGTGTGTGATTCACGTGCAGCTTTGCAACAGCAGATTCCAGACTTAGGAGGATATAGTGTAACGCTTGCTTCATTACACTACATAAAACCTACTTACGGATATAACAGGGAGAAAAATCACAGTACAGCTCATCATATAAGAGGTCATTTCATCCCATTTGCACTGAGAATGCATTTGGTGTCTTTCCAAAGAGTGCTCTCTAAGGATGTTCCACAAAAGCTAAAGTGAATGGGAAGTGTTTGCAAAGTGGGCAATGTCTATTCCTCAGGAATACATTGCCTTGTCTTCTCAGCCTGCATAGATGTCATGGGTTCTGTTCTGCAAGTGGAATACTGTGAACAGCAGAGGTTTAGCAACTAGAAGTTTTCCAAGTCAACTAGGTATCTAGTTAAACTCAATTTAAATAAAATCTGATATCTGATATACTGTGCTTAGTTAAAGGTAACATCGCTGTGTTATTGATAGGGGGCAGCCATGGCCTAGTGGTAAGGATCTGGTCTTGTGACCAAAAGGTCGCTGGATCGATCCCCAGACAGGACATGACTGAAATGCTCTTGAACAAGGCACCTAATCCCCTAACTGCTCCCTGGGCGCCGGTGGATAAGGGCTGTGCACTGCTTCGGGCACAGATTCTCACAGCCTAGTGTGTGTGTGTGTGTGTGTGTGTGTGTGTGTGTGTTTCACTGCACGAATGGGTTAAAATGTCAAATTCCATTGTGTGAAGATCACATTGGCAAATTGGTTCATCTTAATCTTAATACAGTCACTTACCTGATACTAGACTTGTATTTAAAACATCAGGCCTTTTAGCAATTCTGTCATACAGGGACTCGTTTTCTTCTGTTATGTTTAATGAAGCTATTGGTAGTGAATATTACAATGTGTTTATGTAAATGCATTAATGACCAGGGAGAGGTGTTTCACTCAATAGGGGTAAAAATGGCTGTTTTAATGAAACATCTGCATTCATCCTCCCTGTGGATGCAGGGAGTATTGTTGCGAGATTCCATTTGCACTCATGTGAATTGTGTGTTTGAAAAGCAACACAGTTGTTGTGCCTCAGACCCCTTACTGAGTCCACAGGGAGCCCTCACTCTTCGCTCAACCACAGCCACAGCAAAGTCACAGTCTGTGACAACTTAGCTTTCATTCACTTCTCATTTCATCCCTCCCATCTTTCTCTCTCTCTCTCTCTCTCTCTCTCTCTCTCTCTCTCTCTTTCTCTCTCTCTCTCTCTCTTTCCCATTCTCACACATTTTTAACCAACTCAAACCTTCATCCTTGTTCAGAAACCAGTGACTTTCTTTATTCACTCAAATCATGGATGGATTAAGCCCACCTAATGTGTCACTAGAGTTATTTATGTGACTCACTGAGCTTTTATAGTCTGAATAGTACATACAGGTGAACTTCATTTATTTCTTTAGTGTTGTTTTCCCTGCCAGAATGCACAAATGCCATGTTTTAAAGTACATGTGCCTTACATGAACAGATATGTTCTTGAAAAATGTGTCATAGTACTTTAGTAAAAGCACTCACATGAAATAAAAAACACTGAATGACACATTTCAGAGACTACAGTAGATGTATGCAGTGTGAATGAACTGCATACGCTAAGTATTTTGAAACTTTAGAAAAGTTTTTTTTTATCACAATGTTCATTCAGAAGCCCATTTTTAGGCACCCATTGATAAAAGTACCTAAAAGGTTTGTTTGGATATGTAAGCTTCAGTCAAAGTCCTGCCAGGAGACTAAGGCTATGTTACTAATCCTCTGGTGAATCACATCAGTTCTCGTGTCACTGCTTTCAGAACCCAGCTTCTTTTCCATCTTCCCCTCTGCCTCTGTTTGGGTCTGGGTCCTGGTGCCCCAGACCACTTCCAGCTCCTCCGCCCTCTCCTTTGCTCTCAGTCAATCATATTTTGGATGTCCTGGGTCACTGACGTGTCTTCCATCCTCTCCTTCACCTCCTGCTGGTCCTGTTCCTGTCGCTCTGGGGTTCTGGCTTCTCCTCTTCTCACATCGCCACCACAAGTTTAATCCCATCCCTAGCATCTGGGGTAGGCTCTGTCCCTGCTGTCTTCCTGCTATCTTCCTTCCCATCACCTGCAAGATCAGGAATGTCAGACTGCAGACCTGCAGGGTGTCCAGCACAGTTTGGTGATTTCTTTGCTCTGACACTACAATTAAACCTGATCATTACCTGCCGAGTTGTATCAGGTGTGTTTGATCACAGGTGTGTGTGTCCAAGACTAATAATTTTATCTGAAATTTCATACTTAGTGCCATTTGGTTATTTGAATTCTGTCAATTGCTGCTTAGCACATCCAATAATAATATATTTGATACTAGTTTCCTGGGAAAAAATAAACCTACACCTTTTTACCAATTATCTTATCTGCTCATTGTCGAGGTGAATCATCTACCACTTCACCAGGCATAGGGCATTACATTATCTTAGTTAAACCCACAACAGTGGGTTTAACACACACACCAGGACAAGTTCACGTACCCAGTTCACCTGACCTCCGTGTTGTTGGACTGTGGGAGAAAACCCACACAGACACGGGGAGAACATGGAAACTCCACACAAATGGGGACTTGAACCAAAGACCTCAGCACTGAGAGGTGAGCATGCTAACCATCAAACCACCATACCACCCTTGTAAAAGTTTTTAAACATTTAAAATACTCCTTATACTAACAAACAAAATGATCTAAACGGACTGAAATACTTTCTAGAGCATCTTTCTCCAAAATAGCCCATTTTTGGAACCTTTACTTTTAAATGTCTTTAAAGTAAAGATTAATTTAATAAAATTATGCATTTTTTTGTCTTCACACATGTTCTTGTGAACATGCATGCAAAACCTTGCTTGTCTCGTTACCTGGCTCTCCATTTTTCCCCTTGTCCCTTTTTCTTTCACTCTCCATTAGATTAGATTCAACTTGCCAATGTGATTGCACACAACTGAATTTCACCTCCACATTTGACCCATTCATGCAGTGAAACAGATACACTAGTGAACACAGTAGACTGTAAGAACATGTGCCTGAAGCAGTGGCCAGAACTATCCACAGCATCTGGGGAACAGTTGGGGTTTAGGTGCTTTGCTCAAGAGTACTTTAGTCATGACCTTCCAGTCACAAGACCAAATTTCTAACTACCAGCCCATGGCTGCACCCATTACCTTCTTCTCTCATATTCAATTTAAACACATCTCAATAACTGTTTTGCTGACTCAAATGGCAACAAGGGCTTTCCTATCATCCATCTCTTATCTCACAGTATCCCTTCTCTTTAAATCCACTCTCTGCTGGGCAGCTGATTATCTCTTTGCCCCAGTCTTCCCTCCCTACCTCTAAGCCCAATCCTTCATCCTAACCTTGCTCCAAGGCTACCATGCCTATTTGTGGAATGCCCACAAACATTACCCAGGTTTAATCTTGTGTAATTTTTAGCCTTTTTTCTCGATGGCACAAGTTCTGAAAGCTCTGTATCGCATAAAACAAACCCAGCTCTTTGATTTAAAGATTCTATAATAATTATTCACTGGCTGTGAAGGAAACCATCATGAAAAAGTCATAACTTTATCAAACAGTCTAGTAGGTGGAGTTAAAAAGGACTCCCCGTAGTGATTCATACATTCGTGATGCACCATCACATAGCCAAGACTGCCAGTTGACAGGAATGAAGGCAAGAAATGAAGGCCAAGTCAGGTCCACAGTGGGTGGTACACAGTGTGTGGTGTGGAGGTGTGAGATTCACGTGCAGCTGGAGCAGCAACTTCCAGACGTAGGAGGATATAGTGTAATGCTTGCTTCATTCATCACACAAATATAGAAGCCCACTCAATGATATCACAGGCAGGAAACACACACACAGTACAGCTCAACTATTTTAACTACATCATCATATAAAATACACAATTTCCCCTCAAGTCAACACAAATAATCATTTTGGTTCCTAAAAAACAGTGAATGGAAGGTGTTTGCAAAGTGGACATGTTCCATTATAGACATTTCTCCATTTCACTGCCCAGGTCTTCTCAGCATACATGCACTTCCTGTCCTGAGTTCTACTGTACACTTGATATTTGGAAGCGGTGTAACTCATGCAACAATCAGTGGAAGCTTATTTACAGTACCACATCAAACACCAATATTTTATTGTAAGGTGACATTTCCAGCTTTTTTCTTTGACTGTTGATCAGTCTGGCTTATAGCTCATGAACATCAGAAATCCAGAACCTCAAATGATTAGTTCTTCATTTCTAGTTCCAGTCTAGTTTCAAAAGTACTTTGTAAGTCATTACTATTCAAACAGCATTGACATTAAACCCAAAAAGACTTGAACTATGTCACTTTACATACAATGAATATAAAACATGACAGTTTAGATTTTTGAGCAAAATAATAATAATAATAATAATAATTATTATTATTATTATTATTATTATTATTATTATTTTTATTTTTTATTTATTGAAATAAAACTTTATATATTTATTTATTTATTTTTTTTTGTGGACATGCACTAGTAGCTAAGATGAGAATGCCAAAACTAGAATATGGCTGAACTAAAGGATAAAGTTGTGAATAGACAACTTTGAAATCAACTTAGTTAGCAACTAAATGACACATTAGCCCACACCAATGGCTCCATTTATAGAGAATACCTTATATCAGGTATACAAGACAGCACAAAATGAACAATGATTGGGACACCCTGTGAAAGTTAAATATTATATTTATTGGGTCTTTTTTAGTTGTTTGAAACATGATTGATCATTATAGGTCCCTGGTCTTTGAAGCCCCCATCCCAAAGAAAACACACATATAACCAGGAATAAATTCCTAAAATGTGACAGTTTACAGTTTGACATTTATTAGCTAGAAGTATTTAGAAAATAAACAGCATTATTCATGTGAAATATTATGTTAGGTTTAGATTGTATCAGTTAACACTTTGTGTAAGACCACCTTCATGTCTAAATTATTCAATTTAAACAGCAATGGTAATATCTGATAATCATTCATCAATCTTTAATTAAAAAGCATTTTGTTTATTAAATTTTAGTAGTTGCGGCACCTTGAGCATTGAAGTCTGAGGCTGAGGAGAATAAGAATTGGTAGTGTTTGTGCCAACCAAGTGGCATCAGCTGACAACGTAGTTGCAGAAGGATGCGCTCTGGACCTCTGCTGTGGCCCCCTGCTGATATAAACACTCACACTGTATGAATACTTCCCAACAGCTGGTGCTTCCCCACCCCCTCAACATGGTGTCATTAGTGCCGTTTTGGAGCCTCTGTGCCTTGCCTAAACTTCGTTATGTAATGGCATATGATAGCTCTCACAACCTACTTATGTCCTCTCACCTTCAAAGTGTGGATATTTAAAGAAGCAGAGAGTACTCCAAATGTATATGAGAATTTGTTCCTCATGGTGTCAAAGGGGCTGTAGTAAGAGGCAGTGTCAATAAGCAAAAAAAGTTTAAAAGAGTAATTCATTGCTGCATTTGAACTGTTAAGGCTGTCAGAAAACTGGTCATGTTCGAATGATCAATCATGAAAAATGCAGTTCTGTTTACCCACTAAGGTCTCTATAAGCTTTATCTAACCCACAAAGGAAACAGTCAACTACTTAGATACTCTCACACAATGCCTCAAAAGATCAGAGGCTTGTGTTCATCTCTGACTGAAACACGAAAACAACAAAAATAGCCTGAGTTTGTCTTACAGGGTTGCCAGGTTTGCAAAAATACAGTCGCCGGTAAAACTTCAGTGTGAGGGCGAGTTGGAGATGTTTGTCCCGGGGGAGGTGGAGGGGACAGGGACTGGGGGTGCGAGTTGAGGTTGCGTGGAGTGGTTGGTCGACCGGTAACTTTCATGAGACTTGGGATATGTGAAATAAATTGAATTTGGTATAAGAAAAGACCCGTTGCTATTAAAAATAGACCTGGGGCTATAGCCTCGTAGCCCAGGCCTAGGCATGCCCCTGCGCTTTAGTCTGGCAGTGTGAACATAACCATAGAAAGGGCTGAACCCATAGTGTGCATTTCTACACTGCAAACAGAAATAATATTTTAAGTGCTGTGATCAAACAATATAAACTCTAATGTAAACAGAAACATGTTTATTTCAATTTGTTCCAAAATTAATAAGATAACTTCATAAAAGGCTTAACTCTGCCCACAATTAGTACTAGTGATGGGAAGTACAGCTCTCTTAAGAGAGTCGGCTCTTTATGCTCGGCTCCCAAAGAAGAGCCGGCTCTTTTGGCTCCCCAATGGCTCTTTGCTTGTTATCATTTGTAGCCTCATATTTAAATCTAAATAAGCAAAAATATATGAAAAAATAAATATATGAATAAATAAATAAATGGTTTGTGTGCTGAGAAGCCCTTTTGCCTTCAGTCTTTTTATGATAAACTTTATAATTGCTTCATTATATGCATTAGTCCTGTAATAAAAAAAACATTCTTACTTTTATTTAACATTTCATAACTCTTAATATTGAAACACTACATAAACCTTTAGTGCAGATTGGCATTCAAGAAAATCAGATGCCTCAGTTTGGATGGGCTGATGCGATTCCTTCTGTCTATTCTGCCCCTTTTCTCAGGTTTGTTAGCAGAGCTAACGAGATATTGGAAACCGGCGCTCATTCAATGGGAGTCGGCTCTTCTGATTCACTACTAAGCATCAGCTCTTAGAGCCGGCTCTTTTGAGAGTGACACATCACTACTTAGTACAAACACATCATTACATCAGTACATGACACAATCATTAAAAAACTAGCTTGTTATGCCTAACTACAATAGCTAGAATGAAATCAATTTTTTAAAATAGGGCTGATTTATGTTGGCTGATGCAGGTCATAACTTTGAAGTGCTCTTGAGCAAGGCACCTAAACCCCAACTGCTCCCTGGGCTCCATGGATAGGTCCGGCCACTGCTTCGGGCCCATGTTTTCACAGCCATACATTTCACAGGTACATGTTCCTAATGCAGGGGGGCACGGTGGCTTAGTGGTTAGCACGTTCGCCTCTCAGCGCTGGGGTCTTGGGTTCGATTCCCCATCTGAGCGGAGTTTCCATGTTCTCCCCGTGTCTGCGTGGGTTTCCTCCGGGGTCTCCGGTTTCCTCCCACAGTCCAAAAACATGGAGGTCAGGTGAATTGGGTACTCTAAAAAAAAAAAAATTGTCTGTGTCTGTGTATGTGTG
>BRDA01044738.1:0-10344 GCA_036984385.1 Crenuchus spilurus
TGCGGCTAAACTGCTGTAGGCTGAACGGGTGCGGCTAAACTGCTGTAGGCTGAACGGTTGCGGCTAAACTGCTGTAGGCTGAACGGTTGTGGCTAAACTTCTTTTTAAATATTTCAGTACATTTGATCAATTCATTAACAATGCTGAGATGATTCTGATTATTGATTTAACAGGATATTTTGTCTTGAACCCTTTCAGACATCTTTGTAGAGAGAATAAGGACATACGTTCTGACTTAATTCCAGAGGTTTGTTGTGAAGGCCGCAGACAGAAAGCAGAGACACTTCTCAGACTGGGGGTATGTTGTAGTAAGTGGTGATCTAAATCAGCAGACTGCATCCAACTCTGCGGCCTTTTGCAAAAGTTTCTAATTATTTTCAGCCCATATCATTTTGGAAAATAATAAAAGAAATTATCTATCATGTAATCACTTATGTTTGTTTTTTGCTCTTAGATACCAAGAAGTACTACTGAAGCGTGCTTTTTGCTTCTTCTCCAAATATGAACATAAATATTGTGTCATCATACAGGCTTTGAGATGTTTATATAGTCCTACTGCAAGTAATGTAAACTACGGCTCTGTTCACAGTCACACTACCAGGGAATTTAGCAGTAATTGTTTAGATGTAGTCAGTCATCCTCAGACAGAACATTCTACACCAAATACGGCACTTATGGGTCAATTATGGCAATGTCAGGTGTACTGTGGGCCAAAACTGGCCTGCCTGTAGCAGTCATGTTTTAAAGCTTGTCATGGAGGGGGGCCCGAAGTGGATCAGCAGACTAAGGCACTACAACTATGATCCGAGGATCGCAAGTTCCAATCTCAATCAGGCTGTTTTAAGAGTGCCATCGACAGCCGGGGACTCAAGAGAGCAGAATTGGCCATGTGTACTCTCCCTAGCACTATAAACAATGTCAACTGACTCGGGCGTGTGCCGGGCGATCCATCAGAACTGGGGATCTGTGTTTTCCTCTGAGCGCTAGCTGCCCGGCAGCGATGTATCGCCAGCAGTTCGGAAAAAAGGGGCGTGACGTCACTGGTGTTGGAGGAGGCCTGTGCTAGCCTACCCCTCCCAGGAGTGTCAGGGACATTGCAAGTGATAGATATAGGGGGAGTTGATAAAAGGGGCGGGGTTAATTGGCCACTAAAACACACTGGGGAGAAAATCAGGGCTACAATTATATATATCTAAAAAAAAAAAGTTAAAAAAATCATCATGGCATTTTAATGCTGGGGAATATATGTGGCCCAAGTAAATTCTACCATGTGATGTGAGCTCCATTTCTATTTTGTGCCAAAACTGTCCTAACAGTAGCCATCCAACTGTATCATTCCAGAGTTGTGGTTTAATTCAGGTTAAATTAAGGCTGTGTTCTGGCATTTGGATTTGGAAGAAGACATCATTCCATGCTGGTATTTGGGCCAATGAAAGTAGTAAATGTGGGCCAGAACCTTTGCTGTCAGAGGCCTAGACATGTTATGTCTAGCAAATTATGCTTCCTTAGTAGAACTGGATTCGCAAGGATAACAATGCTAACAAATAACAGAACTCAACAGTCACCTAAAATAGCACAGTTGTTACAAACCTCATCCAGGTGTCACAGATTAGTGGAAGTGGTTTAAGACACATAATGAGTAACTGTGAGCTCTGAAAACTTGTGTAGCTGAATGCTGCATTCGCCATCTTAGTCAAAGGTTCATTTAGTTGTATTTTATTTAAGGTGACCATTGAGTTCTACTGTCTTGTTAGCAATGTTAGCCACCATTTCTATTAGAAGCCAAATTGCAAAAAATGAGTCCAAAGACAATAGCCTTTAACCAGCACTGCTCTGTGATCTTCGCAAAAAGATCTGGAAGGAAAGGTCAGCAACCCAAAGGCATTTGGTTTAGGAGTAATGTAACATACAGCCTGGTACAGCAGAAACAGTGACCGGCTTGGTCCAGTCTTATGGAAGTAACGTCAGATTTTCCTGTCATTGTTTATGGCCAGCAACAGACAGGAAGTGGAGAACTAGGACCTTGGTGAGGTCAGCCAATCAGAGATAAGCCTAAAAATTAACTTGGTAAGATTCCTCCCACTCAGGAACAGTGGACTACTGATAGGTTTGAGTAGTACAAAATCGTAAAGTATATACAGGGGTTAGACAATGAAACTGAAACAGCTGGTTTTAGACACAATAATTTATTAGTAGGTGTTGGGCCTCATTTTGCGGCCAATACAGCATCAGTTTGTCTTGGGAATGACATATACAAGTCCTGCACAGAGGTCAGAGGGATTTTAAGCCATTCTTCTTGCAGGATAGTGGTCAGGTCACTATGTGATGCTGGTGGAGGAAACCGTTTCCTGACTCGCTCCTCCAAAACACCCCAAAGTGGCTCAATAATATTTAGACACAAAGACTTGCTGTCTTGGTCACAGATGCGCCAGCAAGACGTGCAGCAACAATTTGTCCTCTTTTGAACTCTGGTATGTCACCATAATGTTGTGTGCATTGTAATATACTATATAACTGTGCTCTTACCTGCTAACTGAACCTTCACACTCTGCTCTTACTGGTGCAATGTGACATTAATGAAGATTGGCCACCAGACTGGTCCAATTTAGCCATGAAACCTCCCTCACTAACATGACAGGTGTTTCAATTTCATTGTCCAACCCCTGTATAATTATGTTTTATTAACATCTACATCTACTATGAAATGACTTTCTGTAGTGTTTTACAGTCAGTCAGAATGACTGTGTGGACCATATAAACACTATAGAGCACTTTTTAAATGAAACAACAGAAGTCATATCACATCTTACACTGTCTGTATCAGGGTGGTGTGGATTGTTGACTGGCATTAATTTACTTTAATGCCAAATATCACAATTAAGAAAATACACATCTCCAGCATGCACCACATCCACAAGTTGACTTATCCCCAAGGAGCACTTTCACATCTCTGCAATGAATCCTCAAATCTTCATGAAGCATCTCAAAGATGCATCATCACATCCTAATGATGCAGATCACAGCTCCAAAATAAACTGTCCCATACATCTACAATATAATTACATCTCTAAGATGCATGACCTCTTCCCCAAGACAATGCCCAAATGCTCTAGACCTCTAATAATGACGGACAGTCCCACTTGTCTCACCTTAGCTGGTCGTTGAGTAGGTCTGAGGGGGCTGTGGAGGACCCTGGCCAGTTTCTCAACCATCTCCATGTGGCTGATATCCTCTCTGTGGTGAAATCCAGCCTGGGGGCCATGCTGCAGAGCAGGAGAGACAGAAAAAATAAACCTGAGGCCACAGTCCCAAGCCATCAGTCCAGCCTTTAATATACCAGTCCTACTTCTAGTAACTCAAGGCACTGGCTAAAGGAAGCCTGTAGAAGCAGGTTTCTCTGGCTGTGCTGTCAGTCCTCAGGTCAGTGAGAGACTGCTGCTGAAGTCCACTGAACTGCAGAGACATACAGAGATGATGAGCTTGCTGTAAAGTTAGATACAGAAGGAGGAGAATGAACCTGCCCCTCTCTTTTCCCTTTTATTCCCTCTCTCTCACACTGAGAGCTGAGGGGTGGGGAGGCCAGGAAACATCTGCCCGTGGCTCGAGCCCTGGATAGGAAGTTTGACCAGAAAGAAGGAGAAAACCCAGCCTGGAGTGTGCAAGACGGTGTTACTGTGAGACTGGAGAGTGAGGAGGTTTCTGTTAGTGGTGGGAAACATCTCAGTGTCATAAAGACAAATTTAAAAGGACCAGATGTGTTTATGTGTAATTATTGTCACAATGTCCATATCTATTCATCAATCCAACCATACATCAATGCATGTACCTTTCCATCCATTTATCCATCTAACTATCCATTCAAGCCATCCATGGATCTATCTATCATCTATCCATCTACATACCTATCCATCCATGTGTACCCATCTTAACACCCATCCATCTTCTTATACATTTTTCCAGTCACCGATCCAACTTCTGTATGTATCCGTCTATTCATTAATTAATATATCCATCCATTCACCTACCTATGTATCCATCCATCAATCAATCTATCAATTTATCTATCTATCCCTTTATCCTTCCATTTATTTCAATATCTTCATCCACATCTGTCCATCCATCCGTCCATCTAAAATGCAAAAAATTAGAGTGGAACCAACTTAAATGTGGCCTAATTATCAAATCATTTTGAATGCTTTAAGTTTATTATAAGACTATTTAAATAAGTAATTTAAACAGTACAATTCTCACACCGTTTTGGCTGATAAATGCTTTAAATAAGTAAAATGATCTGCCAGTACACTGAAATCACTTGAATTAAATCAGGTAAATTGAATTTTACATTAAATACAACATTCCCATAGTCTACACTAGTCTAGTGTAGGCTTCCTGGATAGACTGCCAATGACCTCATCTAAAGTGAGGGAAGCAGAAAAGAATTTGTTCTATCTGAGCTAAAGGAATTCCGTATTCGCTCCACTGTCTATATAAAGAAGTACATCCTCACACGACTCCGTCACATTCAACGCTACTGAACACTTCACATTCCATAACCGAGTACAGAAAACAATGGACAATTATCTAACCACCAAAAGGAAAAATGTCCTGCCCTCATCAGATAATTCATTACTATATTTAAACTGATTTAATTATGGACACAGACAGATGGCACACCTGGCATTAACATGCATCCTGGGTGATCAGATCATAAGTGGTTGGCACAGAACAAACACAGATATATTGTAACTGGGAACACTGGGGAAATGGCCGATTTTTGTCCCCACCACTTTCTTGCGGGATTGTTTTGGCTCAACCTGAAATTTGCCTGCTCAACCAAGTCACTGAAAAATAAGTCTCTGATTGGTTATTTTCATGAGAGTCACACGTTTGTTTGTTTTTGATAAAACAAAACAAACTATTTTTAATCACAATAAATATAAATCAGTGGTATTATTACTTAACTGGACAGGTAGATAATAAATCAGTGCTGGTACTTTCTGTAATGTTCAAGGCTGATACACTTCACAAACCCGCCATAAAGCCTTTTATGTACCTCTTCCTTTCACTCCCATTGCTGAAAACTGTTCAGTGTCTGAGAGATTGATTTCTTAAAGGGATCTTTTCAAAATTACACCCATGAGTTCAAGAGTGAATACTGTACAGCATGTCTCTAATATATGTGTGTTCACATTATGTTTGTAGGCAGCAGCCATCCTACTAGATTGTTTTTGAGTACCTGGTTCTTGTCCTCACTAGAACACAGAGTGAGAGCTGGAGGTTCAGTGCTGTGGTCAGTCCTGCTGTCCTCATTTACTGTAAAAATAGCAATAATAAAAATAAAAATAATAATAGATGTAACGTTACGTGAAGGTAGGAGGAGGAGGAGGCAGGATGCAGAGGTGAGATCCAATAGAAGTCTTTATTGCAGAACTGAGACTTATAAACAAAACGTAAGTGTGAAGGCAAACTTAACACAGTCGACATAAACGAGCATTCACCAACATTTACTAACATTCACAGACATCTACAAAATGTCTAGAAATATTCACTGACTGATATTGAATGACTCACAAAGGACAATGAAACAAAAGGAAGCTTAAATAACAAACGTAATCAAAGGGGAATGAACAAGCAGGGCTGTGGGATTACGCAAGACAGGTGCTGAACATTAGCAGATGTGATGAGGGCGGGGACACAGAGACGAGAATGTAAACAAAAAGCACACAGCGACAAGATACATGGACATAGACAGCACATGGAGAATGACAACACAAGCATGAGGCGGGGGTGTGTGATGATAATAATAATAATAATAACAACTGCACAACTGTTATTGATTTCCATGAGTTTTGAGCAAGCAAAACTAGCATTTTTATTTGTAAATAGAACCTGTAGTGAATCCAAGCAGATTAACATGTAAATTGAAATGCTAATAAATCATTTAAAGTTTAACAGAGAACAGAACTTACTTGATTTAGTCTGAGCTTTGCGAGCCAGTGCAGCCACCAGTTCATTCTGAACCTGTTAAAATACAGAACATTATCATCACATCAGATATTACTGCATATACTGCATATTAAAGCAAATCAAAGTCAAACTGCAGGAACAGAGTCAACACAGTACGAGCAGTTCACACTTAAAGCAATAGTTCAGCAAAGAAAACTAACCACCTCACAAACCTTCCACTTAACCTGAATGCTGTTAATTGGCCACACGTCTTCACTGTATCTGTAACATGAACTGCTCAGAAACAATTTAGGGTCCATTTAAAACAAGATGATTCAGGGAGTTTGAATTGCCATTGGCAGCCGGGGCCAAGAAAACAGAATTGGCCGTGGGTAAGATGACACTCTATCCTCAGTACTAACAAGTAATGTCGGCTGGCATCAGAACTGGGGATCCCGCGCTTTCCTCTGAGCACGTTGGCTGCCCAGCGGTGATGTATCCGCAGCAATTGGAAAAGAGGCGGCAATTGGCCTAAAGCTGGAAATCTCCCCACTCAGCACTAAATTATATCAGGTGTGATATATCATGCATCCCTGTTATAAAAGGAGGAGATTGGTCACTGGAGGAAAAATTAATGTGAGCGTCAGTCTTTGTTATGTTGGAGAAATGTGTAAACCAAATTCTCCTTCTAGTTGAGTTCATGAGTAGAATACAGACCAGTCTGAGTAATTTTTTTATGTGTAATGTGAAATTCTACAAACTATTTTATTATTTTTAATAGATTTCAAATCTATTTCTGAAACATTTTAGTTTTGTGTACATAGATCTTGTGTTTATAGATATTCAAAATGATAATAGGCTGTACTTGCCTCAAATTAGTGCACGGGGGCATTGTAGGTCCAGTGTAAAACCAGAGCAGCTCACTTCTGACACTAGGGTTGCCTTGGCTCATCGACTACATTAGCAATAAGAAGGGAAACTGGGGCAATTTGATCTTTTGGCTGAACTATCGCTTTAACGCTGAGCAATTCATGGTTTAGATCATTAGCAATCTGCTCCACAGCAGTGCCGAGGGCACAAGGCAAGAGATCTTCATTAGTCTTCAGAAAGGTCTCAATTGGCCTAAAGCTGGAAATCTCCCCACTCAGCACTAAATTTAATTTAAGAAGCTGACAGAGGGAGCAGGATTGCAGGCTTGTTTCCTCAGCTCCTGAACTTAGAAGAAAGGAGCAAATTTATGGATACATGTAGAATAATTCATGACTGAATGAAACAAACCTGTAACAGCAATCTTTCATAATGTGTCTACAGCACACAGACATGATAATATCTGAGCAGATCATCTTAAATCTGAGATTTTCCATTATTATAGAACAGGATTATTCAACTACTTCTAGATGTTCTCAGTAAATGTTTCAGCTATCTTACTCTACTGGCAGATGTTTGTTTGCTTGTATCTTGAAATAAAACAAGGAAAGGTGGTGAAATAAGACATCTTCATGTCCTAAACAACATCCACTAGACAGTGAGACGTTCACGGATATCTGAATGAGGTTTGAGAGAAGTTTTGATTCTGTATTTATTATGGCTGCCAAACGAAGAAAACAGAAGAAATCGGTTGTGCTCTCTCTTTGGGTGGGCAACATGGCGCACTCTCCCTAGCACTATAAACAATGTTGACTGACTCGGGCATCTGCCGGGCGATCCATCAGAACTGGGAATTTGCACTTTCCTCCGAGCACGCTAGATGCTCAGCGGCGATGTATCGCCAGCAGTTCAGAAAAAAAACAGGCTTGATGTCACTGGTGTTGGAGGAGGGCTGTGCTCGTCTGCCCCCTCCAAAGAAAGTCAGGGACACTGTAAGTAATAGTGATGGGGAAAGTTGATAAAAGGGGCGGGGTTAATTGGCCACTAAATTACATTGCGGAGAAAATCCGGGGTAAAACAGTAAAATAAATAAATAAAAATTAAAGTGTTCAAAAATAGCCCAAATAGTGCAGAGACCCAAGAGTTAACCAAAGGGTCCCAACACTTTATATGGGAAGGTTTCTTGAAGCTCGTAAAATGTATTCTAACATTCTACTAATCTCATTGACTATTCCAGACACCTTTAGTTTTTGCAGTGAAGTGGAACACAAGGTAAATATGATTTCTGGGTGAACCATTCCTTACTTGACAACACACACAGGATGAATAGATATGTATGAAATATATCACAGCTCTGTAAGTAAATGATGCATGTTCATATGGGCAGTCTGTGAACTCAGGTGTGTAATGGAAATGCTTAACCGTATTTAACGGCCCACAAAAACTACATCTCCCATGAGGCCGTGCCAAACCACAGGCCATGACCTAAGCGCTCAGGCTTGGGACAATGACAAACAAGGCTGGTCTGGGAACAGTGCCATGCTGATCCTGTCTGAGCAGCTCCACTAATAACACAACTCCCAGCAAGAGGCCATATACAGTTGTGTGCAAAATTTAGTGCACTCTTGCTTAAACTCTATGTTTTATTGATGTTCTAAGTGAAAATAAGTTTAACCCCACCAGTGGAACCCTTAAAAGCACCTCAGGGAACTTCTAAAAAATAAAATACAAAAATAAGACATCCACCATAAGACATGCAATCCACCTTAAGGGATATTAATATTCCATATAAGACATACAATCCACCTTAAGGGATATTCATATTCAACCATAAGATATACAATCCACCTTAAGGTGTATTAATATTCCACCATAAGACATACAATCCACCTTAAGGGATATTAATATTCCACCATAAGACATACAATCCACCTTAAGGTGTATTAATATTCCACTATAAGACATACAATCCACCTTAAGGTGTATTAATATTCCAACATAGGACATGCAATCCACCTTAAGGGATATTAATATTCCACCATAAGACATACAATCCACCTTAAGGTGTATTAATATTCCACCATAAGACATACAATCCACCTTAAGGTGTATTAATATTCCAACATAGGACATGCAATCCACCTTAAGGGATATTAATATTCCACCATAAGACATGCAATCCACCTTAAGGGATATTAATATTCCACCATAAGACATGCAATCCGCCTTAAGGGATATTAATTTTCAACCATAAGATATACAATCCACCTTAAGGGATATTAATATTCCACCATAAGACATGCAATCCACCTTAAGGGATATTAATATTCCATAAGACATACAATCCACCTTAAGGGATATTAATATTCAACCATAAGATATACAATCCACCTTAAGGGATATTAATATTCCACCATAAGACATGCAATCCACCTTAAAGGATATTAATATTCAATCATAAGATATACAATCCACCTTAAGACATACAAATATTACACCATAAGAAATGCAATCCATCTTAAGGCATATTAACATTCCACAATAAGGCATACAGTCCACCTTAAAAAATAAGGCACTTTTATCACTCAGTTTCTGTACTGCTGAAGACGTCCTCTTTTGACACATATCTGAGTTGTAAGATGAACCTTCATAATGTCCCTTCAGTGCTTTGTAGCATGAAACATTTAAATTAGCAGCATGTGTTATGTTACAAAATGCAAAACACATTTTCAGATTATTTGAAGGGTTCTTTTTAAAAAATCATCACCTTTTTGTATTCATTTCATGTACCTGCTGTATAAAAGTATAAAGATTTGGACATGCACATTCAGACGGTGAATCCTAATAAAATACAGCAGGGCTTATGAGCTTTAAACAAGTAAAAATGTCTAATTTTGAGTTAAATTGTCATATAATATATGGAGGACCAAAAATGACAAAAGTATAAATAAATAAATAAATAAATAAATAAATAAATAGATAGATAGATAGATAGATAATTTTTTCATGAAAAAGCGTGCATACTAATAATAAATGTTTTTACTTTATTTATGTATTTCCACATGTTTACATTTATTTATTTATGTATTTCCAAACATCTGCATTCATTTTTCTTCAAACCGTATGTTAATTGAGTGGGCGGTCCTAACCTCATTCTAAAAGCAGGATTGGTTAAAGAGTTACGATAGTTTCCTCTCTATTAGTAATGCCTTGGCTTACAGCGACTGTTCTCTAGCGCTGCTGGCATTGCACTTAACTAGTTAACTACAACCAATTAAATGTCTTTAAGAACAATTGCAAATTATTTAAGTTCATTGGCGAATATTTGTGAGAACCACGAGCCAAAGGACTACCTTCTCTTTCATTTAGAAAGAGTTACGGATGAATTGGCTAAGATTAGCCTTGATACTGATGTGGACTCTGACTGATCTCTGTCTGTGTCTCTGTCTCTCTCTCTCCGTCTCTCTCTCTCTGTCTCTCTCTCTCTGTCTCTCTCTCTGTGTCTCTCTCTCTCTTTCTTTCTCTCCCTCT
>BRDA01044739.1:0-11540 GCA_036984385.1 Crenuchus spilurus
TTCTCTCAGTTTAAACTTTTGATCTGTGATTTGTGTTCTATTCTGAATAAAATATTAGATGTTGGCACCTCCATATCATTGCATTCAGTTTTTATGAACAATTTGTTTAGTGTCCCAACTTTTTTGGAATCCGGTTTGTACATTTTATACAAACTTTTGAATGAACTGAAAACAGATAAAATGGATGTGGAGAGATTTTTATTAGCACTATATCCATAATGCTTTTAGAGTTGTAAGCAATGCTAAACCTAATTTTATGTGATCCAAAAAAGAAAGACAATTTTTGCACCTCAAAATCATAATTTTCCATATGTTTATATATATTGCATTGTTTGATCTTTCCATACAACTCTTTTCAAACTCAGTTCCTGACACTCCTCTGGAGTTTATTGTTGAATATCTGCTGAAGGCCAAAGAGATAGCAGACAGTAATGCCAGTGTTACTGATGAGCTACGGAGTAATCTACAAAAGGCCCTAGATGTTGCCAGTGGACTGGACATATATTTAGAACAAACGAGCAGCTCAGAAAGTGGACCATTAGCAGAGTTATATGAGTAAGTATTAAACATTATGCTGATCTTACTAGTAACACATACTGCAAGACACCAGAATAATGAACACCATCACTGAGAAACGTCTTACATACCATACAACACTATACAAAATATCCTTAAACCTGCCATGGAAGTCACATTTTGTTTGCCAGGAAAAAAAAAAACATTCAAATTTTGTTCCATATGCTCTTCACTTCTTGACACTGAAATAGCAAAAAATGAGTGCAGTCTCAAATCACATCTTCTGAAATACAGACTCAAACCTGCTGATAGAATGTAAACTGACTTGAGTATGGGGATTTGGGGGCTTGAAGACAAATGAAATCATTATTAATTATTAATAAATATTAGCCAATTATAAATAAAATATTTGTAATATTTTATTACTATTAATAATACTAATAATAACTTAATTGTTATTATTAATAATAAAATTATAAAATTAATATTCCTATTAATCATTAATAAAATATAAATGCATTATTAAACAATAATAAATTATTAAATTAAACATTTAATAAAAATCTAACTTACTTTCTAGTAGTTCTAGTATTTTTCTATTGTTACTATTTAGTTCATTATTCTCTTTGTATAAAGATAAATTATATCTTTTATATTGGAGGAAATAATTATTTGATCCCTTGCTGATTTTGTAAGTTTGCCCACTGACAAAGATATGAACAGTCTATAATTTTAAGGATCGGTTTATTTTAACAGTGAGACATAGAATATAAAAAGGAAAATCCAGAAAATAAAATTGTATCAAATATATACATTTATTTGCATTTTGCAGGGAGAAATAAGTATTTGATCCACTACCAAACATTAAGAGTTCAAAGTTTTTCTTTATGAAGTCCTCCTATTCTGTACTCATTACCTGTATTAATTGCACCTGTTTGAACTTGTTACATGTATAAAAAACACCTGTCCCAGCCATGACCCATCTTCAGCGCTCTTACTGAGGGATGGAAGTTGTTGGCCAAAATTTTGTGATACATGACCCCATCTATTCTCTCTTCAATAAGGTGCAGTTGTCCTGTCCTCTTTGCAGAAAAGCACCACCAAAGTATAATGTTTCTACCCCCATGCTTCACAGTTGGGACCAAACACAGCGAGGGGAGTTGATGCCAAAAAGCTTTATTTTGGTCTCATCTGACCACATGACCTACTCCAGGATAATCCAGATGGTCACTGGCGAACTTCAAATGGGCCTGGACATGTGCCTTCTTGAGCAGGGGGACCTTGCAGGCACTGCAGAATTTTAATCCATTACGGCATAATGTGTTACCAATAGTTTTCTTGGTGACTGTGGTCCCAGCTGCCTTAAGATCATTAGCAAGTTCCCCCACCCCGTGTAGTTTTAGGCTGATTTCTCATCTTCTTCATTATCAAGGATACCCGACGAAGTGAGATTTTGCATGGAGCCCCAGATCGAGGTCAACTGACAGTCATTTTGTATTTCTTCCATTTTCTTACAATGACACCAACAGTTGTCTCCTTCTCACCCAGCGTCTTACTTATGGTAATGTATATATATTATACAATGTAAATTTCTGGATTTTCTGTTAAAATCACTGTTAAAATAAACCTACCCTTAAAATTATAGACTGTTCATATCTTTGTCAGTGGGCAAACGTACAAAATCAGCAAGGGATCAAATAATTATTTCCTTCACTGTATATCTATATCTTATTATAAAAAAAATAAGAAAAATGTAAAAGTAAAACCTTGTTAGTCAACTTCGCTCCTACTCATTATTACCAATTTTACACCTATTTTTGGAATGTATGGTCAATAGACCTAATTTATGTAAAATTATACCTAATTTTTTAGTAAAAAGAAGCAGTTTACAAGCAGAAGTTAAAACGGGTCAATTTGACGCAAAGACCACAGAAGAGTTAGCTATTAACATTTTAACATAATCAACTCATCCAAAGCGTCCAAACACAGACACCGATTCAAATGCCCAAAATGTTAACAACTTACAGTGACAGGGTTGTCAGGCCTGTTCTCCTGTCTATATCCCATCTGTGTTCTTTGTATGTCCTTTGCGTTTGCATCCACTCTCTACATTCATCTCAGCTCTTACAAAATGAATCTTCACCAACAGGATGCAGAAGAGAAAGAGACTATGATTACAAAACAAAATTAGGCAATCCAGTTTTTGAGCTCGTTTGGAGACTGAAATGCGCTGGAATCAGGAGGCGAGAGGGCTCTTAGGAGAGATCACTGCTACATTACCACTGGGTCAGCTCTGCGCAGTACAGTTCCTCCTTCGGTCAGCTGTGGCAGATTTGTCCACTAGCACAAAACCCGGGAGGTTTTTTGGGGTGGGGTGATGGATGACGTGGAGCAGCCTACCAAGTCCAAAGGGGAGGGACAAAGAGGATGTGCTATGAATGGAATAGGGGGGCCCAATGCTTGCTGTGAGGAAGAGAGCCCCATGACCCGGATCACAGCGGGAGCCATGGTGCTCATCAGCACTGAAGAAGCAGACGAGCACTTCCTTCAGCAGCAGATAGAGGAGCTGTTCTGTGACCCCTACGCTCAGGAGCTGGTGAAAGCTGGAGACATGGTGGGTAGTGCCAGCGCTGGGGAGGAGAGGCGGAAGGTAAGGAGAGCTGAGATAAGAGAATAAGGACTCTCAGCACTCCAGCCTGCAGATATGTCAGTGACTGACTCCAACCTGACTCCAGTGCACAAGGTGGTCATAGTAATGGCTGCCTCCACCCAGACACCAACACCAGAGGCAGTCATGGCTATTTCTGCCTCCACCCAGACTCCAGTGCACGAGGCAGTCATGGCTCAGCTCCAGCGGACAAGGTGGTAGAGGCAGCAACTGCCTCTATCCAGACTCCTGTGGCAGAAGTCCCGCCCATGTCTCTGGTGGTCACTCAGCCTTCGGTGGCCGGGAGAGTCACACATCAGCCTTCGGTGGCCGGGAGAGTCACACATCAACCTCTGGTGGCTGGGAGAGCCACACCTCAGACTTTGGTAGTCCGGAGAGCCACACAGCAGCCTTTGGTGGTCATGCTTCCTGTGGTGACCACAACCCTTTGGTGGTCAGGACTGCACCATCTCAGCCTTCAGTTGCCACGGCCCCTGTGGTGACCACGCCCCCTTCGGTGATCAGGAGAGCACCACCTCAGCCTTCAGTGATCAAGACCCCTTCGATGGCCGGGAGAGCCACACCCCTTTCGGTGGCAAGGAGTGCCACACCCAGGACTTTAGTGGGCTTTGGGACCTCAGTGTAGACCCTAGTAGCCAGGGCAGCTGCTAGGACCTTTGGACACTGCCCAGCACCGCCAGTGGCTCATGTACATGACTCATGTACTGTGCCCCAGGATGGGGCTGGGGAGCCACTGTCCCCACTGCTGGACCTGCTCACCCGCCAACCTGCTTTTTGAAAAAGTGCAGGGGAGATGTGTCCCCCCAAAAAAAACTTATGTCTATACTCAGAAGGATCTACATTAAGAACAGTTATTCACCAATAGCTGATATAAACACAGGAGCAAAGGATTACTTTTCTCAAGCACTACAAAAACAAAATCTAACCATATCTTGACTTCTCTGGGCTTGGAGGCATCTGAGATGTAACATTACACAGTGGAAACACGTTTTGTGGTCAGACAAATTCAGGATGTTTTTTAGAGGAAATGGATGTTCTCCTGACCAAAGATGAAAAGGACCATCAAAACTGTTATCAGCAACAAGTCCAAAAGCCAGAGTCTGTCATGGTATGGAGAGTTGTGTTAGTGCCCTTTGCAAATGGGAAATTGTACTTTCAGTTCTGAAAAATATATTGAGATTTTAGCAACATATGATGCCATCAAGATGCATGGTACGTCCATGCATTTGTCAACAAGACAAGGCGAAACCTCATGCTACACATATTACAAAGATATAGCTGTGGAAAATGCCTGCCTACAGTCCTGACCTGTCCTCAGTAGAATATATGTGGGCAATTGTAAATGAAAATGAAGGATGTATATTAACAAGTGAAATGAAGTTGACCAGACAAAACACAAATGTCTTGAGTTCACATTGTCTGCAAGGAAATAAAAGGGAATGGAAGAAACACTGTATTTAAAAAAAATCCATTCTTTCCTCATAACTCATAATTGAATTTGAATAGTATAACAAAAGTAATAACTTTCAAGTGTTAATCCACAAAAAGTCATTCACTGATTGTATACTGAGAAACACGTCTTTTGTAATGTTTTGTAAGGTCAGTTTGCAGCTTTCACCCAGTTTTTAATAACTCACAGGAAAACTATTTGTCATGACTGGAATAAAGTGTATGAAGATGGAAAAACTATGTTTAGACTTCCAAAGGAATGCATTACTGGACATGTTGAAGGTATTAGTCCACTTAAAATAACTAAAATCACAGAAATTGTTTAATAGTACCTGGCAGTTTAGAAATATGTTAATTTTGTTTGTGACTTTGCAGGACAGTTTTTGAAAATGCTGGTCCACTTGACTAAGGCCAGAAAGGTCCTGGAGATTGGAATGTTCACAGGATATGGAGCTTTGTCTATGGCTGAGGCTTTACCAGAGGATGGACAGCTCATTGCGTGTGAGCTTGAGGCTTATCTGAAAGATTTTGTCCAGCCCATATTTGACAAGTCTCCACATGGCAAAAAAATTACTGTGAAGTCTGGTTCAGCTATGGAGTCATTACAGGTGCGTAAGGACAATTTTTATGTGAAGTACAGTTTTTTCCAGGAGCTAGCCTTTCTGCAGGAGGAGGGGGGTGGTGTGGTGTGCTAGTCTTTTTACATTTACATAACACTAGTTCACTGATAGCCCTCTAATGGCTCACAAGAAGGAAGAGCAAGCTCACTTGATTCAAAAAATCAGTCTACCCAGTGTTAATTAATGAAGCTACTAGAAGAATTGTAAATTTACAGGATAAAAATGCTTCAGGAAAGCTATATTGATATTTCAAAGTGCTTTTGTATTTGAGAATAAGGGTTAGGGGTCACTACAGGATAGTATATGAAGATAGGTCAGAACAATATTCATATATTTTAATGCTAATCTGAAATAATAATTTAATTGTTTTTATCTCACTTCTGTTTTTAAGGTGTTTGCTGCTGCAGGTGAGCAGTTTGACATGGTGTTTATTGATGCAGATAAAAACAACTATCTCAGTTACTACAAATTCTTATTGGATAACAACCTGCTCCGAATGGATGGAGTGCTGTGTGTAGATAATACCCTGTTTAAAGGGAAGGTTTACCTTAAAGACACAACAGACCAGAATGGACTGATTCTGAGAGAGTTCAACCAATTTGTCACCAGTGACCAACGGGTAGAGCAGGTGAGTCTTCATATACTAAAAACTAATGCAATAATAGTAATAAAAATAATAATTTGTTTTTGGAAATATTGGAAAAAATATTATCTAAATGAAGTTAAAAATAACAGATATTTCCAATAGTCCCATGACATATTTTACTCTACACAAATTCCAAATATTAAAATATTTACTGTACACTTCAACAGTTTGTTAAAAACACATTGATACAAACCTCTGTGTGATCATTGGGTGGTGTGGAGCTGAAGGCAATAGAGAGGAAGAAGCAGCAGGAATAAAACAAGTAGTTTTAATGTGGCCAAAACACAAAGATGATCCATAACCAACACTCAGTAAAAACACGCAGTACCTACATACTTTGACATTCAGATACATTCAATGACTGACAGACAAGGGAAACATAAGCGCCTAAATAAGTAATATTGATGTGTAATAATTGATAAGTAATGTGTAATTAAGCGAAATAAAGGACACACAGGGTTGTGAGATAACTGAAGACAGGTGTACCAAATTACCAAGACCAGGCAGCGATGTGACGTGGTCCGGTGGTTTAGACGTGACAAGATTAGTGTGGGGACACAGAGACATGATGCAAATGGTGCACATGGACATGGGGAAATGTAAACACACAATCAACAGGTGGGGCGGGAGAGGGCAGAGGCAGGAGTGTGACACACTGATTTCATATTTTTTGAGAACAATGAAAAATAACAGCATTTGCAAAAAAAAAAAAAGTTATTTAACCTATAGTCATTTTTTGTTATAAAATTACTATGATAGTAATTTCATTTAATTACTGTCAAATTTGAATTTGAGTATTTTTTAATATATTTTTATAAGTTCATCTCAATGATACAGCTTTCTGATATGGAATCTATAATTCCATTCATCATCAACTTCACAAGTATCTGCAACAAATGTTTTGAATATTACTGAAAACAGAAGAAAGGATCTTCCTCTACCTGAGATAAGTGATTCTATGAGTTCACAGTAAAGCTGTGCAAAGAGGACTGGATAGGCTTTAATGTTTTTGTGATGGCCTGCAAGAACTTGGACATAATATTTATTTAAATATTAAAATGACCAACAAAAGGTGGCAGTCGATGCAAATCAGGAAAACTGAAAGCCAGTATAAAATGGAGGTGGTCACTTGCACACCATAAGTGAATTTTGAGTTTATGTTCCTTTTCCATTAAGTGGAAAATATTTAAATGGGAAAAAATACAGCTTCAGTAAGTGGAAATATATAATATTTACAACATAAAAATATTTCTTAAGCATTTAAGTCAAGATAAATGATACTTAAGATGTTTTACACAAATGGCAACAGACTTATGTATCAGACATATGGTGAGCAGACAGGCTTCTGCATTCATTCATGAACTACCGTAGTTATTGTCTATTTAGAGAGACGGAAGGACAGTCAGTCATTTATTACACTATAATTTAGAAGATTGGAAAGCATCAACTCATCTCTCAGGGTATTGTAGGGTTAAATGTGATTTATTTTGAATATTTTTCTCAAGTGATGTGACTCAGAGATGAACTCAAACAATAAAGTAGCATAACTTTTGATTGTACAGAATGATCTTTAAGGTCACAAGTTTTCGTTATGACACAGACTTTCATTATGTGTAAGAGTTTCACTGAATTAAGCTGAACTGACACATATAACTACATTTGACAGGTCTATCATCAGTATAGAAATGATAGCCCACATTCTGTTTACATGCCCTAGAGGCTGTAAATAAAGAGGAAAGGGTCCTAAAAAAGTTTTGTGTTTTCAAAATCTCAGACAACCAGTACATCAATGATCACTTCAGTGCTCAGTCTATACTATACTTGCAAATGCAAGACTGAAATAAAATGTAAGGTTGTCACAAATAGCACTCTTTGGGCTCCAGAGATTTGGTATAACCCAAAATTAATATTTTAACATTCACTTTTCCAAGCCAAGTGTGTGCAGGTTTAATCATATGTAAAGTTGTTGTTCAATCAGCAGAAAAAACAGAATCATAACAATGGGACAGCAATCTAAGTTTGCTAGATATAGTGTTCTTTTCAGTGTCAAACAATATTTTACTACTTACAACAAAGATCTTGTGAAAAGAAATATTCTTGAATTATGCATCCAGTAATTGTCCAAATGAGCCTTTGTTTTTGGTGGTGTTCACATTTTTTGTAGCACTTCTATATATCAAGCAAATATTGTTGGATTGTTACCTTGTACAGAAATAGCATAAACCAAAGTGATGAGATTAATTTTGTTTTCATTTTGCCATTTTGTGTTTTTTTTTTGGGTTAAGAACCATGTGTTCCAGCCACCAAAATTTTCTTCCTATCCTGCAAACAATGACCCATCACCTAGGACAACTTGCACTCTAGCAGTTGTTGAGGAAATCAGTGGAGGACCCCAGATTGATAAGCAAAGAAGCTTTATTAAGGCAATCTCAGTTCAGTGAAAAAGGAGAAGCTCCTTCAATGGTGTTTGCACACCTCAATTATACACATAAAAATAAGAAGTGAGACAAATGAAATCCTAAGGGACTTAAGGGTGACCTTTAAGGGTACGTTGCCATACAAGGTGGTCACGTCTGTCATGTCTGGAAAAGAATATCAGTATTAGTAATCTTCTCCTTTCAGCAGTCAGGGCAGTTAGGTCAGTTCCTGATTGCTCTTCGTATGTTCTGCAAACCTAGGGCTGCAGACCTGAGGTTACCTTAAGGACAGGGTACAACATGTACCTTGTACAGCACTTACCAAAACAGTTCAACCTTTGTCAGACAGATTTGAGAGGCTTTTATACTAAAACATGTTAATTAAAGATGACAGAATAATGAATTACTGATTGATATCTGAGAACAACAAATAATGTGAGAACAAATCATGGATTCACAGATAGTTATGTATGCTGATTCTTCACAGAGTATTACATGATTATATATGGTGTGTACATATGGAATTTCCCTCACACAGTCTAAGGTGGTACTGAAATACGAAGTAAACCTGACATGGCTCCTACACCATATTTAGCCCAAACTGGGGAAAAAAAATCTAAATCCCAATTGTTGTTAAATTTACAACAAGCAAGACCATAGCTGTTTGGAACAAACTTTCTACATCTTAGGAAAAAAGGAAATTGTATGCTATTCTTGAGTAACTGCAATGCGATTACTTAATTATATTTAGGTTAATTTAGACTTCCAAATAAATGGAAACAATGCTTGAAGTTATTGCGTTTAACTCCCCTTACCCATGTCGTTGAATAATACAACCATAATGATGTAATATCTAGTATATAACTAGAGATGTCTCAATAGTATAACTCTAGGTATTCCATTCCAAAAAGGCAACTAACTACTCTTGGAACTGTTCCAATTCCAAGAGAAAAATCTAAATGCAATAGTTAAGCTACAACAAAGCTAAAAATGACAGAGAAAACACTCATTTGGTTTACATTTTCAAGTTAAGTACTATGAACCTACATTGTGAGGAATGATTAATAAATACTATCAAACCTTAAACTCAATAACTGCTCAATAATCCATCAGCTTTCCATTTAATATATGCCACATAGTTGGAAGTGGAAAACTGCTGAATGAATTTCAGTAGCCTAATGATCTTAATAATTCATGTTAATTCATAATTAATTAATAATGAATTATTCTAGATCAGACACTCTATAATACAAAAAATACATCCATAGTGTATTGGTGGAGATTTGGCCTGTTTTGGATTGTTAAATGTTGCTTAAACCTTTTTGAAGGTTATGATTCCACTGAGGGATGGGATCACGATAATTCGAAGAGTTCCTTATTCCCAAGATACTATCACACAGGTAAGCTTTATTCACAGTTCTGGTTTTGTTCTCCATCCAATTTAGATTTACTGTCTTTGTGCTACTGATGTCTTCATATGGTTCAACAACTACACTTTCTTTCCTACATATGATGTTCATCTATTATTTGTGTAGAATATAGTAGTTCAGTAGTATATTTTTAGCTATAAAAATCAGTAGCCACCACAGCCACAGAAAAATGACCTCCATAAATAACATCTCATAACAAAATCATCTAAATCACTGCCTTTGATTCACAGCACGCAGTGAGATATGATGAAGTGTTCCATGGAGCACAGGGCAAGTTAATTCTGTCTCGGATGCGTTTAGATGGAAAGGTGGCCTATGTGACAGGTGCTGGTCAGGGGATTGGCAGAGCTTTCGCTCATGCTCTAGGGGAAGCTGGAGCCAAAGTGGCCATCATAGACATGGACAAAACCAAAGCAGATACAGTGACCCAGGAACTCACTCTGAAAGGTCTGTGCTACTTTATTGCTTATGTAAGAGCGCTATTCAGATCTGGTTCTGGAGACCTGGAGTCCAGCAGAGTTTGGTGATATATACCTGCTTAGACACACAGACTAGTGTCTAACTGTAAAGATTGATCCAGATGTGCTTGAGCAGGTAAATCATCAGACTTTGCTGGACTAAAGCCATCTGAGACCAGAACGTAATGGACCTGCTAGAGACAATTGTGATATAAATTCAGCATCTAAGTGGATATTTTGGTACAATTCCAAGTCTTTCCTGCAGATGGAGCTCTCCAATCAGACTACAGAAAATGATAATGTTCTTATTTCTGTGGTGCTGTGAGCTTGATTCGTTTTATTAATAATTTCACCATGTACTTCAAGGCTCATTAGGTGTTTTTAGACAGAGTATTAAATTCAATATTTAACTTCAATTAGTCAATTCTAGACACAAATTATTTTTTAACATTATTATTGTTTGTTAAAAAATATTATATTCATTCTGTTAATGCTATACGACATCCAATGTGCTATTTTTCAAAGGTATACTTTTTATATGCAATGTCTGAATTACACAGTTAAATATAATAACATGTTATAACTATTACATTATAATAATTATAGATATATTTAATTATTATCGTTACACAAATGACATATTTCTCTTCCCAAATGTAGGGATTTCAAGTATGGCATTAACTGTAGACATCAGCAAGCAGGAGGATGTTCAAAAGATGATTGACAGCATTATCTCTAAGTGGGGTGTGGTTCACATTGCCTGCAACAATGCAGGTATCAACATGAACTCAGCAAGTGAAGACACAAGTCTTGATGAATGGGACCAAACTTTTAATGTCAACCTCAGAGGAACATTCATGTGCTGCCAGGTATTTCAAAACAAATCAACAATCATACATAGCATGACTGGCAGTCAAATGCTCTGGTGACTGCTCGTTCACATAGAAAAGAGGGGTGGGGGAATATTCAAGAGATAAAAAGAGAATAAGAACTATAATATACAATATAGGCAGAGATAAGGAAGAAGAGATTTCTGTGCAAAATATTTCTCTCTACATAACCTTACCATATTCAAGGATCCATTCATTACAAATTGATATAACCACTATCAGATGAACGCAAAATCAGATGTATGGATAATGTGAGAAATGGCCTCTTTTATAACAATTTATAGCATAAATTCTAATCAAGAGCTTTTGCATTCACTAAACACATAGGTCAGTGTCCTTCAAATAGGACTAGAAATACAGAGTACTGTTTCTCCTATATATATATATATATATATATATATATATATATATATATATATATATATATATATATATATATATATATA
>BRDA01044739.1:11550-34797 GCA_036984385.1 Crenuchus spilurus
TATATATATATATATATATATTTGATCATAGTACATTATATTACATTGCTATTGCTTTATTTTAAAATCAACTTTTACATTTTTTCATTGTGAGCTGTTGGCATTCTGATCAAATCCAAGGACTGATGTCCCATTTGGTTCCATCAAGGCATACATATAATCTAAAAAACAAATAATTTTCTTCACAATAACGCAAGACAGTCTTTAATAATGTTGCATCAAGAATTGCTAGTGTTTTAATATATTGCAAGAAAAACTGCAATCACAATATGTAGCAATATGTTTTGTTCATATCCATAATTCAGAGAAAAGAATAACTTTTGTTGGTTTAACTTTGACAAGTTCTAATCACTCCCATATATCAGCAAGAACTTTTGGACATGTAAGAAATGGATCAGGTGTTTTGAAGCAAGGAATAGGAAACTGTGAAAGTCATTTTGTATGGCATTAGATAATAAAAGGTGCATTACACAAAGCTGAAAGCTGATGGAGATGTCTTGCAAACATCTAAATGAATGCTGAAGGTTTTCTTGACACTTTTAGCTTTTCTCTCTCTCTCTTGTTCAGGGTGTGTTCTTTTCCTGTGCTCTGATTAGTAAACGTGTCAATACCATGGCGTGCCTCTGAAAGCGCATTTGTCTCTTTTCTCCCTTTAAATTACTGCCTCAGGCAGCCGGGCGTGTCATGCTGAAGCAAGGCTATGGCAAGATAATCAACACTGCCTCCATGGCCAGTTTAATAGGTGAGTGATGAATTTCTGCTGCCGTACACTCAGATATTACACGCTCTGAATTTAATACTGTTTTCACATGTCTAAGGATGGATTTTGAAAGAAAAAAACTTAAGTGATGTTGGGAGAGAAAGAAAGTATAAGGAAAAATGTAGAGGAACAAACTCACAGAAAATGTGTGTTTGTGTCTCTATAACTGATTTGGCATCTCTGTATTTATAAACAGCAATCAGCTGTCTGTTTATAGCCCTTTGCTGTAAATATGCTGTAAATGCACCACCACAACAGCTCTGACCTATCATGGCTCTAAAAGGCCTTGGTTGACACATCTTTGAAACATTTCATGGACATTGGGGGCAGTGCCTCTGAATAGGCAGATTGGTGTGGTGTTCCCCATCTTTAAGAAAGAGGACCTGGAGGGTGTGTTACAACTATAGGGGATCATACTCCTCAGCCTCCCCAGTAAAGTTCATTCAAGGGTACTGAAGAAGACAGTCTGATAGTTGAACCTCAAGTTCAGGAGGAGCAATGTGGTTTTTGGTCCTGGTCATAGAACACTGGACCATCTCTTTACCCTTGATTGGATCCTGGAGGGTGCAATGGAGTTTGCTCAACCAATCCACATGTGCTTTGTGAATTTGGAGCAAGCATTCAACTGTGTTCCTCGTGGTATCCTGTGGGGGGTGTTAAGGGTTCATTGGAGCACTGGGGTCATTGCTAAGGGCTATCCAATCCCTATACAATTGGAGAAGGAGCATGATCCACACTGCCAGCAGTAAGTTGGACTAGTTTCCAATGGAGGTTGGACTAAATCATGGATTCCATATTTGCTTTTTGCACATGATGTGGTCCTGCTGGCTTTATTGAAGCAGGACCTCCAGCTCAAACTAGACCAGTTTGCAGTCAAGTGTGAAGTAGTAGCTGGGGTGAGAATCAGCACCATGGTACACAGTTGGAAAAAGTTGGAGTGCTCTCTCTTGGTCAGGAAGGCTGCATCATGTGGAGGAGTTTAAGTATCTCTGGGTCTTGTTTACAAGTAAGGGTAAGAAGGAGCATGAGATTGAGAGGCAAATCCGCGCTGCATCTGCAGTGATGCGGACCCTGTTCCACTCTGTTTTGGTGATGAGAGAGCTAAGCCAGAAGGCAAAGCTCTTGGTTTACTAGTCAGTCTACGTTCCAACCCTCACTTATGGTCATGAGCTTTGGTTAAGGACCAAAATAATGAGATTGCAGATACAAGCATCCCTTTCTTTGTAGGCTGTCCAGGTTCTCCATTAAAGATAGTAGGAGGAATTTTGACATCTGGGAAAGACTCACAGTACAGCCGCTGCTCCTCCATGTTGAGTGGAGCCAGTTGTGGTAGTTAAGGCACCTGGTTAAAATGCTTCCTGGATGCCTCCCTCGTGAGGATTTCTGGATAGGTCCAACTGAGAGGAGCCCACAAGGAAGACCCAGGACCCACTGGAGAGATTAGAATCGCCCCATATGAGCTAGAAATGGTGGCTGAGGAAAAAGAGGTCTGGGCCTCTTTGCTTGGACTGCTGCCTCCATGACACAGACCCAGATAAGATGGAAGCAGACAGATGGATGGATGGCCATAAGTAGTTGTCCCTTGTCAAAGGAGGTCAGGTCTGAGCATATTTTTAATTAAGTCTCTTACCATCTATAACTCAAAATAAAACATTTGGACTGTATGGAAAATACAAACAAAAAAGCAGTGCTTCTTACATTTACTTTAACTTTTATTTCATTGCAGACAGTATGAACACAAGATAGTTAATGACTTGTCAGATCAACTTCATTTAATTTCTTAATATACACCTATTCCTGCATTTCAGGTCTGCAACACATTCCACAAAAGTTGGGAAGGTAAAGCAACAGTAGGAGCTGTCATCACATTTTTCATTTCAAAATTCTCTCTTCTTCCACAGTCATTCATTTGTAATATGTGGAAGATGTGGATCTGCATTGTATTGTTTAAAAAGTGCATGGATGTCCCTGAAAAGTCATCTTTTTTCAAGGCAGCATATAATGCTCTAGAATCTCAATGTATGTTTATGCATAAACGCTGCCATCAGAGAAGTGTAAATGACCTTTGCCAAGTGCACAAACACAACCCTATACCATGACAATTCCATGCCTGAGAGAAGTCTGTCACACTTCCGGACATAGTTAACATTTTGTAAAGTACAACAAAGGTTTGGCAAAGTAATCTCTTGCCCATGTGGTTATTGATGAATGTTGGTTCTTGATGCAGTGCTGTCTGTGGAATCAGAGATCATGGGTGTTCAGCTTAGGCTTGTACCCTTGCCCTTTACACGCTTAAACTCTCAAATTCCTTGAATAACTAAATGATATGCACTGTAGGGGGAGAAATATGCAAATCCATCCCAAATCTTTTTTTGACGAACATGTTTAAAAATCATTTTTTTCATCCATTAGTTGACAAGCTGGAGATCCTTTGTCCATCTTTGCTCCACAAAACCCCACACATTCATGGATACTGCTATTGTACCAAATTGTGATTAGAATCATCTGTTTGTAATCACATTACTATTTAGTTTTTTTGTTGTTGTTTAAATTCATTATTAACTATAAATTGCACCCATCCCAATTTTTTTGGAATGTGTTTGCATACCTGGAATGCAGCAATAGAGGTACATTAACAAATGAAAGGTGAACAGACAAATAATAAAATATCTTGTGTTCATATTGTCTGCATTGAAAGTCAAAGTAAATGTAAGAAACACTTTTTTATTACATTTTTCAAAAAAAAAAATAGATGTAATAAAAAAATCAACCATGACGTGCAATAGTGAGATAATCAATTATGAGAGAAGAAATAATAAGATTGTGGAATTGTTATTCACATCATTTTGAGTGGTTTTAACTCAAATGTATAGAGTGTCAGTCAAAATTTATGAACATTGTCTTCTTTTAACATCTTATTTACTTTTTAATTAAAGGGTCCATATCATGGGAAACTGAATTTGACTATAAATAATTAAGTTGCAAAAACAGCCTGCTTTTAATTAACTGATTTGGTGAGGTAAAAAAATACAATGTCTACATATATATATATATTATAATAGTATTCACTGTGTGTGTATATATACCACTCTTAATGTCTAAGGTCACCCATTAAATAAACATTTTCCATAACCACACATTTATATCCATCCATTATCACACCTGCTTAATCCTTATCAGGATCGCGGTTAGTCCCCTACCCCTTCACTGGGTGCAGGGCATTACACTATCCAACTAAGCCCAGGACAGGGCACCAGTCCATCGCTGGGTGCACACACGTGCACATACACACACACAAGCACACGTACCTACGGACAATTTTAGAGCACCCAATTCACCTGACCTGGAGACCCGGTAGGAAACCCACGCAGACATGGGGAGAATGTGGAACTCCGCTCAGATGGGGATTCGAACCCAAGACCCTAGCGCTGAGAGGCGATTGTGGTAACCGCTAAGTCACCATGCTGCCCATATTTATATCAACAGAAAAAACTATGAGACTATAATAAAATCCCCAAATGCTACTGAACCAGTACTACTTGTGCAAAATATGTACTAAACATCTAGCAGCCTATAAAATACATATATATTAGGGTCAAATTTAATGTAAAAGATTAATGCAGATAATCTTTTTACATTAATATATTATCATTTTTGACCCTGCTCTGTGACTGATATGTTGGTAAGGGATCTGTTTCTTTTGAACACCTCTGTGGTAAGAATGAAGGGAACCAAGTTACAGTGGCTTGCAAAAGTTTCACATTTTGACACCTTACAACCACAAACTTAAATGTATTTTATTGAGATTTTAAGTTATAGACCAACACAAAGTACAACATAATTGTGAAGTGGAATGAAAATGATACATGGTTTTAAAAATTTTAATCAAATAAAAATCTTAAAAGTCTGACATGCAAAAGTATTCAGCCCCCCTATATAAATATTTTGTAGAGCCACCTTTCGCTGCAATTACAGTTGCAAGTCTTTTGGGGTATGTCTCTACCAGATTTGAAGACTGAGATTTTTGCCCATTCTTCTTTGCAAAATAGCTCAAGCTCAGCCAGATTGGATGGAGAGTGTCTGTGAACAGCAATTTTCATATCTTGCCACAGATGCTCAATGGAATTTAGGGCAGGACTTTGATTGAGTCATTCTAACACTTGAATATTCTTTGATCTAAACCATTTCACTGTAGCTCTGGATGTATGTTTAGGGTCATTGTCTTGCTGGAAGGTGGATCTCCTTCCCAGTATCAAGTGTTTTGTAGCTTCCATCAGGTTTTCTTCCAGGATTGCCCTGAATTTAGCTCCATCCATCTTCCCATCAACCCTGACCAACTTCCCTGTCCCTGCTGAAGAAAAGCATCCCCACAGCGTAATGCTGCCACCACTATGTTTCACAGTGGGGATGGTGTGTTCAGTGTGATGAGCAGTGTTACTTTGCCACCACACATAGCGCTTTGCATTTAGGCCAAAAAGTTCAACTTTGATCTCATCTGACCAGAGCACCTTCTTCCACATGTTTGCTGTGTCCCCTACATGACTTCTGGCAAACTGCAAACAGTACTTATGTGTTTCTTTCAACAATGGTTTTCTTCTTGACACTCTTTCATGAAGACCAGATTTGTGGAGTGCACGACTTATAGTTGTCCTGTGTACAGATTCTCCCACCTGCACTGTGGATTTCTACAGTTCCTCCAGAAAGACCATGGGCCTCTTGGCTGCTTCTCTGACAAGTGCTCTCCTTGCTTGATCTGTGAGTTTAGGTCATATCTTGGTAGATTTGCAGGTGTAGAATACTTTTTCCTTTTCTGGATGATGGACTGAACTGTGCTTCTTGGGATGCTCAAAGCTTGGGAAATGTTTTTATAACCTAACCCTGCTTTAAACTTCTCCGCACTTTTATCTCTGATATGTCTGGTGAGTTCCTTGGTCTTCATAATGCTATTTGTTCACTAGTGTTCTCTAACAAACAGGGTTCTAAATTAACTTTTTTGATCACCAGCCAATGTGGCTGGTAACTCTCTAAAGTTACCGGCCAATCAGAATTTCCACTAGCCAAATTTTATGCTGTAAAAATAAGAGAAATTAGTGCCACTGAATGCATTTGATCTATCTATCTTTCTATGTATATATATATATATATATTATTTGAACCACAGCTTCAGTGCTCTTCTTCTTCAGAAGCGGCATCAGAATCTGAGCTACTCTCATTTTTTGCTGCATGTTTGCACACAAAGTTAGGCACAGCAGCTGCCCCAGTCTATCCAAGTCCCAACCACCGCCGCATTTAGGTTAAAAGTTTTTACTAAGCTGACGTTAACTCCCTCCTCTTTCAGTGTGCTCTCTGTTTAGTTCTGGCCCTGTTTACTTCGCTTCTACCTTGAGTTGCTCTCTGTCTTGCTCTCTGAAGTCTGTTCAGTGGTGTTAGCGTTCATTTCCATGGTTTCTCGAGCTATTTTCACTACAAACTGCGCAGCCAACGGGCATATAATGTCAAGACGTAGCGCAGGGGTGCACACACTTTTTCAGCCTGCGAGCTACTTATCTAATGACTAAGTCAAAATTATCTACCTAATATAAAAATGCAAGACATATATTTATTTATTTATAAATATACTGACAATGTATGTGTACAATGTATGCTGGTGTACCTTGAATAACTACATGAACCCATATTACACAATACAACTGTGTACATGTTTTGTCATTAGCCTACTTTACCCTGATGACTTGCACTGAATGGAATCAGTCAGGGATGCATAGTCTGGACAGTAGTTGCTGACAGCCAGCCTCAAGCAAACCTACAAATGATCATCAGTCATGGTGGAACGATACTTGGACTTAATGATCTTCATGTGTGAAAAGGCTGACGCTGAATAATATAGTGAAGGCAAACACACTTCAAAAATTACAGTAAAAAAAGTTCTCCACTACATATGGAAATGGTCAGTTTTAGGCTTCTTACACAGGCAGAACAAACATATGTTAAGAACTTACAGTGACAGCTGAACACAGACTACTAGCCAACTTGAAAAAACGCTGGTTTACAAGTCCAGATGCTGTTTTATGAAGCAAATGTTGAACCTCACGGTACCACTCATGTTGCTACCAAAAGTAAACTGCCAAAAATGCAGAAAAGGTGCTTGTGTATGGCAGTTTTCTGTCTGTTTTCTGGGGATCTGGCAACCCTAATCGCAACTCCGTAAACAGAGCTGGTCGTCTATAACTCTTAAGAATAATAATCATATCATAGTTAATTTGACATACAACACACAATAATAATATTTTTCTTGTAATATATAAATATAAATATATAATAAAAGTATTATACTCTTGTAAAAAGACGATCGCAACCAGGGTTGCCAGGGTTGTGAAAATGCCTTCACTGGTAAAACTTCCGAGGGGGGATGCAGGGATTTTTGTACTAAATAGAAAAGAAAATGAACAAATAATGATTTTTTTTAATGTTTTTCTGATTGGGTGCTTTAGATTTTATCAATAGATAATCAATTGTGTATGGCAGTTTTCTGGCTGGATGATTTTGGGGATCTGGCAACTCTGAACGCAACTCCGTGAACAGACCTGGTCGTCAATAATCCTCGTGGACATGAGTGACATGAATATTAGAATACCGCAGAAATCCATCAAAGAAAGATTGAGAGACGCCCTAACGTTAGGATAGATACTTTTCCTTCCCTTTGTTAACATACCGAGGCAGGGGCCAGATAACACCTGTAGGCCTTAGGTTGGGTGGTGAGGACGGATGATAGGCTGAGGTCTATTTTTTTAATGCCATGCGATCTACCCACACTACCTTTGCGATCGACCAGTGCACCCCTGACGTAGCGTTAAGGAATATAGTGTTCCTGGGAAATGTAGGAAGTACTGCCAGGGGATAAATGACAGAGAACGGAGCCTTATGCATCATTCATGTAATGCCTCTTGCAGCACTGGCCAAATTGGCTAGTAAGTTTTAATTAACACCTGCCAAAATGATTTTTTACCCGCATTTGGCGGGTTGGCGGGTGTTAATTTAGAACCCTGCTAACAAACCACTGAGACCTTCACAGAACAGATGTATTTATACTGAGACTAAATTACACACAGCTGGACTCTATTAACTAATTAAGTGACTTCTGAAGGCAATTGACTGCACTTGATTTTGTTTAGGGGTATCAGAGTACAGGGGCCTGAATACTTTTGCATGTCACACTTTAAAGATTTTTATTTGATTACAATTTTGAAAACCATGTATCATTTTCATTCCACTTCACAATTACGTGCTACATTGTGTTGGTATATCACTTAAAATCTCAGTAAAATACATTTCAGTTTGTGGTTGTATGGTGACAAAATGTAAAAAAGTTCAAGGGGTCTGAATACTTTTGCAATCCACTCTATACTTGAGCTGTTCTTTTTCTCATTGTGCCCAAGTTTTACTGTCTGCTACTCCACACAAGAACAGTGAGGTGCAACCTATCAAAGTGATATATGTTGTCATGTTAGGTTCTTTAAAGGCAGAATGAGCAGGATTTGACAGTTGCTGTTTAAATAGACCCCTCCGGCTCAATGAGCAAGACAGGAAGACAGCAGCAGTGTTTGAACAAGCTAGAGAGTGAATTAAGAAAGTGGTGTCAGAAATGACAAAAATAATGTTATATACAGGTGCTGGTCATAAAATTAGAATATCATGAAAAAATTTATTTCAGTAATTCCATTCAAAAATTGAAACTTGTATGTTGTATTCATTCATTACATACAGACTGATATATTTCAAATGTTTATTTCTTGTTTTTGTCTCTTGCACCCATTTCTTTTTTTAGCATTGTGAAGCTCTACTTAGAACCTTAAGACCCAATAGAGCAAAAAGCAAATTCTTTTTTTAACTAGTCTTAAGATTTTGATCATGAGTGTATTAAGACCAATACAAAAAAAGGATTTTTAGAAATGTTGGCCAACTGAAAAGTATGAACATGAAAAGTATGAGCATGTACAGCACTCAATATTTAGTTGAGGCTCCTTTGGCCTGGATTACTGCAGCAATGCGGCGTTGAATGGAGTCGATCAGTCTGTGGAACTGCTCAGGTGTTATGAGAGCCCAGGTTGCTCTCATACTGGCCTTCAGCTCTTCTGAATTGTTGGGTCTGGCATCTTCCTCTTCACAATACCCCAAATATTTTCTGTGGGGTTAAGCTCAGGTGAGTTTGCTCATCAGTTAAGAACAGGGATACCTGGGTCCTTAAACCAGGTACTGGTAGCTTTGGCACTGTGTGCAGGTGCCACGTTCTGTTGGAAAATAAAATCTCCATAAAGTTGGTCAGCAGCAGGAAGCGCTCTAAAACTTCATTGGTAGATGGCTGCATTGACCTTGGACCTCAGAAAACACAATGGACCAACACCAGCAGATGCCATGGCACCCAAAGCCATCACTGACTGTAGAAACTTTACACTGGACCTCAATCAACGTGTATTCTGTGCCTCTCCTCTCTTCCTCCAGACTCTGCGACCTTGATTGCAAAAGGAAATGCAAATTTTACTTTCATTAGAGAACAAAAGCTTTGGACACTCAGCAGCAGTCTAGTCCTTTTTGTCTTAAGCCCAGACAAAATGCTTCTGACACTGTCTCTTGTTCAAGAGTGGCTTGACACAAGGAATGCAACAGCTGAAACCCTTGTCTTGCATACATCTGTGCGTGGTGGTTCTTGAAGCACTGACTCCAGCTGCAGTCTCCTCTCTGTAAATCTCCCCCACATTTTTGAATTGGTTTTGTTTCATAATCCTCTCTGGTGCAGTTATCCCTACTGCTTGTACACTTTTTTCCCAGCAGGGGGATTTTTGTGCAAGATTTTATTTTAGAAACAAAACTAACCATACCATTAAAACCTTAAATAGTCTACTTTTCAAATTTATATATCTTGAATTGAAATATATTTTTATATTTATTTGTGAGAGAAGCATAATTAAGCAGTAACCCATTTTTCTGTGCCAGTCAGAGCACTGCAGTTTTTTCCTGCCAACTTGTGCGATATGTTATTCATATGATAACAAAATGGTAATTTCAGACATTCCATTGGAGGATTTGCGGCCGTGGAATGTGTGAAAGCCACCATTTCATCTCTGTAAACGAAGAGTGCTCACATGAACAAAGATCTCTCAAATGAGTGTTCACACCTATCTCATGTATATTCAATGTAGGCTTATTGGCTGAGTGAAAACGCAGTGTCAACTCATATTATGTAAGCTTTAGAAATAAAACAACATACAATTTCTAAAAAAACGTAATGACCAGCATATAGCCAACACCTATGTTTACAAAGTTCAGAGCTCAAAAGTCTTGGCTGGAAATGTTTAGAGTGTGTTTTTCACAATATATCAGCATACCTGAAAATAGGTTTTTGGAAAGTCTAGTTTTTGAACAGATTATATCAAAATATAAATTTATGACACTCTTACTGTGTAAAAAAGCCTGTGTGAAAAAAAAATATATTTAAATGGATGTAATTTGTAAAAAAGTCAGGGCATGTCAGACAACATCAGAATGCCTGAAAACCAGAAATAAATTATATTGATGTGTGTTGTGCCCATTTTGTAAGAATAGGTACTTTTTATTTTTAATGTCCCCTGTATTTCAGCCTGGACTGTTTTTTTTTTTTTTTTTTTTTTTTTTTTTTTTTTTTTTGGGGGGGGGGGGGTTTGGATGAGGCAGTACAAGGCCGCCAATCACAACCAATAGCATGTACATGCAGCAGTCTTAAAAACATGTAACTTAAATTACAGTTTAAGGCAGTTTAATTCTAAAGGATACAGAGGTTGGAAAACTGATGTGTAAAAAATGAATTATGATAGTCGGGGAGTAAAAAATAAAAAAAGCAAAATGTTGGATATGGTATAAGACGAAACAGCAAAGGTTCTGTTAACAAAACATCTACCTCAAGTGTAATGTTCAGCACTTTCCATCAGCTGCAAAATGACTACACAATGAACTGATTTGGATTTATTTTCCAAACAAATGTTAAAAGCATACTGACACCTCTCCCCTCCCAAAGATATGAACCACTGAGCATTGACAAGATGAAACAGTACAATGTGTGTGGTTTGGAACTGTTACAATGGTAAATATGTTAAATATTTGCACATGATATTGTTTGAATAATTTTATTACAAACTGATAAAAACTTGATCATCTGTTAAACTAAATAAAAAAAGAAAGGTGTCCTTTAACTTTTAATGGGCTGTATTTATCCTAATACAGACATACACACTATAAATGCTCTCATGCAGGCACCAACCAAACCTCAATCCTAAAAATTTATACCACAGTTTATTCTGCTTTATTTTTACTCATCAAGCTGTCTAATTTTAACAAGGCCATATACGAGCACTATCCTAAATTTATTGACCCTTTTACTATTTGTGCAGCTGCAAAGCCAACCTTTCTTATTGCCCCTTGTAGGACCATTTTTGCATCATAATAAATATGTAGACGCTGTTAGAGTGTTACAAGGCTGTAAACTGCAACCTGTGGTTTAGCCAGCGTAAAGGGACTTCCTGGTGAATCTCGCTGGTCTGGTGCCAGAGGCTCGGCCTTTAATGGCGGAAAGATGGATTCTTTTTGTGCCGTGTTGTTAAAAAAAAATAGTAGTTTGGGACACCGTGTAACAATTCCGCCAACAGGTCCCATGCGGTGCAACAGCGGCACTCCATCAACAGTGTAGTCAAGTAGCCAATAAACTTGTGTACCATATGGACACTAGTCCCAACTGTGGGGCAATCTGTAGAACAGGAGCATGCTGCTACACAGAGAGCAACAGAGAGAGAGAGAGAGAGAGAGAGAGAGAGAGAGAGAGAAAGAGAGAGAGAAAGAGAGGACAAAAGTGATCAATTACTCACATTACATGCGGTCCTTCAGGAATTTGCTTTATTGGCCTGGACATCTGTTATAATATTGTCATAATGTGTAATCAGATGGGGCCTGTTGTAGCCAAGTTAGGGAAGAAAATACAGCTATGAAAGTCCAATTAAAATGCACAGTGACAGCGGCTCTGTCCATCTGGTGAACCAAACACTTTTGTTTCTCTCCCCCTCATTGTTTTCCCCCTCCTGTCAGTCTCTAGAGTACAGAAGTATGTGACCTGGTTGCACAGTGACTAGAAATTCAAATTCAAATAGGCTATACCTGTATACAAGTGCAGTTCTGAGTTCTGTGCTGAATATCATCTGACCTAACCCTGGAAGAGAAGGTTGTTGCATGCTTTTATTCACAAATGTATACTATAAACAAGGTCAAGTCTTACACCTTATTACAAAACAGGTTCTCTGGGCCTTCAATCAGAAGCACATACATAAATACGCAGTAGTGAAATGATCCTAACCTCTGAAATCTGTGGAATTTGTGGGTGACAGAAGGAGAACAGATTCAATATCTGTTTTTCTGCACTTAAAAGAAGGACTAAATTGCTGGATAGATGTTCAAAAAGGGCTTAAGATGTGTCTCGCTCACTCATGCACACCCTCTTCCTCTCCTCAGAAGGGTAGGCCTTCTGCTCTTTAAGAACATCCTCAATGCGGATTTATTTTAAGCATTAAAGGCCGTACTTACGAAGGCTAGCGGCTTCTATCAACAAGGATTAGCACATGTTGGCTTTTCTGAGTGCTGATAAGATGGATTTAGAATTTTTGACTGTTTTTAAGAGTCAGTTTCATGTCAGTCTATGTGTTCATGTTATCACACCAGATATCGCCCACTAGCAGTCCAGCAAACTGTTCTTCTCTTTTAATGTTGCCTTGCCTTCATGTGCTAGATGTTTTTCCCCTCTGCAAAGACAATGTGGTGACATGTTTTGTAGTCTGAAATGTTAGCTTTTGATAGGTAGTTAGCTAACATGATCCATTTTAGTATCTCCCTAAATAACATTTTCCTCCATTCTAGGAGTAGAGGCCTCATCATTGACTGCTAAATGTAAGACACATTGAGAAAGTAATAGAAGGGTATTTTTGGAAACCACTTTGGAAACTTGGGTGTCAAAATTGCTGTGGAAGTTCCTACTTGAAATTATGATTTGAAGGGACATTGCTGTGCTTTTAGGTCGATGATATTTATGATAATTCAGACAACGCATGAAGGCAGTATAAAACAAACGAGGTCCAGAGCGTGAGTCCGTCTCCACATGGCCTAGCCGCTGCCTGTGCACAGCTGCGCCATATTTATCATCCCACTCCCAACCCCAGCAATTTGGCAGTGAGATCACTGGGTGATGGGGTTAACTACTAAAGTTGTATGTAACTTGGAGCCTCCCTCATGATGATTAATCGGGCAGCAGAGAACGAGCCCCCTCTTCTTGCCATTGCATGCGGCGTTGAGCATCTGCGACGGTCAAGGCAAACAAATGGCATGTTGCCTTTGTTCCTGAAGACGGTGCACATTCGAACGTCCAGAGTAATTAATTTTACATCGCCTCATCCACGGGGTCCCGAAAGCTAATGAAAGTGTTTTCGAGTAGCATCGGAGTTCAGGCCCACGCGCTGAGTTATGAGGGGGAATGAAGTAATTGGGCCCAAAATGGAGCACACATCCAAGCCGTGAAATGATTTCATGATTAATAAAATAAGAGATTTTGTTGACAGCAGGTTAAAAGAGAAATGGCACATATTTACATGAATGAAAACAAATCCATTCTGTGGTCACTATGTTGTGATCATCTTCCTACAGCTTAACAACAGGATTGTTTACATTATTTCTGATGAAACTCAGTTGACTAGCAATAGCTTCAGGGTTAGGTTTAGGATTAGAAACACGGTTAATGTTAGAATTATGTTTTAAGTTGATGTTAAGGTTAGGACTAGTTCTAGGGTTTTTTTCTGGGGTGATTTAATGATTCATGAATAATAAATGGAAGTTAAAGACAACTGAACAATCAAAATATATATTTTTTCATGTCGCCAACAGTGCCCCACCCTCAAAAACAGCTGGCCTATAACACCTCTAAAGCTGGAGTGGTGAAACTCACCCAAACCTTAGGTACAGAGTGGATTGACAGAGGGGTTCGAGTTAACTGCATTTCACCGTAAGTACACTCAATAGACACTGAACAACTCGATCCAGCTACAGGCGAGTATGATATTGTTGGAATGTACAAGATTCCACCTGAGTATGTTGTCAATGTCGCCAATATAATGATTTCAAAACTCACTCCATTCAAGCAGGCTCATCGTTTTTGGCAGTGTTCCATACTATATGTAAATGCATAGTAATTTATGGATCAGTGCCAAGTTTTCTCATATGCAACACAAAAATGACTTTCTTTGTATTGATGTATTGTTATAATTAAGCAAAAAAAGCGGGTTTGGTGTTTGTACAGAAACTTAATTTGTTGTGACAAGGCCAAAAAATAAATGTATTATTTTCCACAGAGGCGTACAATTGAGAATGGAACACTAATTTACGTATGAAACAGTAGAATCCTGCTTAATTGGATGACGTCTAGAGGGATGAATCAACCAAACAGTTTCTTTAATTGTCATATTCAATTAGGGATTCAAATTAGCCTCCTCAGCAGAAATGTCAGCACAATAATGGCAGTGTTGTTTGTATCTATTTGTCAGCGTTGCTCTTCTGAGGAAAGAGAAGAAAAGACTGAGAGGAAATGCGCATGTGGCGCTTGAAGCGGAGCATCCCCGAGCCCCTGCGATTCCCACAGCAAATCCGCTACACACATACTCTCTCTCTCCTCATTTTTATTTATCGCAAGCTTGTTTGCTAATTTTAATTTGCAAGGAAGCAATCCCACCCCTCCCCCATGCATGGGGGTCTCTCAATGGGCCTCTGATTCCTGTGAAGTGACAGTGGGTAAATATGCATAAAAGGGACGGGGAGGGGGACACAATTAGCACAAGTGAGGTTGACTGCTGCCTGATTTCATTGGCAACTTTAGCCGCCACGGTGATAAGCTGCATTATCTAGAAAATTGGCTGAGGGAAAACAGCAAGCCCTCTGATTGCCAGGAAGCCTTCCCAGATAAAGTGGCGCTGAAGAGAAATATAATTGAGGTTGAAATATGTTAACCAAAGGTGTCACACACAGCCTTGGAAGCAGTCATTTACCTCCATGTTGGGTTTGTTATCAGGGGAAGAAGGAATACATTTTGGTTGATCCTAAATTGCAGTGATGAGTGATGGATTTAGATGCTGTCATGTTGACTGTGCAATAATCATTCTCCAATAGAGGCAAATGCATTTGTTCCAGTTTGGAGTGAACTGCTTTTATTTATTTTAAGAACGAAAGCACTATTGAACTATTGAGTTTCAACTTCATACTTGATTTAGAATACAACAGGAATTGAAAATAGCCTTGTCTGCTTAATTGAGCAACTCTCTATGCTGGTTTCTGGACACATACTAAGCCTATTATTGAACTACATTAGCTCGTCAATAGAAATTCTTTGTTGGAAGTCCCTGAGAGCAACAGAGTGACAGGGAAGAAGACAGCTTTAAAAGCACTTGTAGCCTTTATTGCTATCAAATAGAAATTTTCTTTCATTCAAGTAACCACAGACAGTGACATTTACCAATGTCATTTAGATCCTTTTTCCAGCATTGATGCTAAACATCACCATTTGAATTGGCTCAGTCCTGTAAATGGCACTGGATCAGGATTCCATGGTGAACAAAAGATGACTAGAATCAAAACTAGGACACCTGAAGTCAAATCACACACTGTGGGGGTGGCAACGCCTCCTGTGTAGAGACTTAACCACGACATGTGGTCATTAAATGACAAAACGTCCCACTTAAAACATGACTGCTGCCCTGTTCCTCACAGCACTCGATTGTCTGAAGGGTAATTGGTCTTGTTTTGTGTGGCTGTGACTGAGGCCAGTGACTCTGAGACAGTGCTGTCACTCCTTGCCTCTGATGTCTGATGCGTGTGGTTGTTTTTCTTCACTCTCTCTCTTTCTCTCTCGCTCTTTCAGGGGGATAGTTGACACCCCTCTCATCCATTCTGAGAGTCTGGAGCCCCTGCTTCAGCGTTGGCTGTCAGACATCCCAGCCGGACGGCTGGCTCAAGTGACAGACCTGCAAGCGGCGGTGGTCTACTTGGCATCTGAAGCCTCCGACTACATGACAGGGCATAACTTAGTCATAGAGGGTGGGCAAAGTCTGTGGTAGTGAAACTTTGCCTTTCAATGCCTGAGAACAGAAAAAGGAAAAACATCTCTCTCCCTTCCTGATTTGGAGAGCTTCTCTTTAGATTTATTACCTGATCATATTCAGTGTTTGTGTAGTATATTAATCTGCATGTTAATGGTATCTGGTTAATAATATCTGGATTATGAAATCAAATTACAGTTGTTTTCAGGGTTAATATGATTAAAGGTTATATTTTTATGTGGACAAGTTATGTAATAAATCAGTCTTTTTATGCTTAACAGTTACTTAGAGGGAAAACAATAAGATTTTAGGGTTATATCTTTAGACATTTGACAAGATTAGACAAAATTAGACATTAAACAAAAACAATACCATAGCATGTGACAATCTGAATGTTTACAAATGTTCACTATTATTTGTGCACTGGGTAATAATATTACATGAAAAGTGATGTATTTTCTCTTTTATGGCTTAAGCACTTGCTGAAGCTGATTTCTTAATGGTGGTGGAAAATAAAGGATTTCAAACCCCAGTGTTACAACACTGCAGCCACTAAAACTGAATTACTTACATTTATCATTCAGTCTGTTAGAAAACTTATGAGGTAGCAATGCTGCAGTTTCAGCAATTCCTGATTGGGGGTTTAATAAGCTTAAATAATAAAAGGAGCCAGTGAAGCACTGTGTGTAGATCACTGGTTAACTGTGCTTATACTTTATTTGAAATATTTTGGGGAAAAAGCTACTTTCATGTAATTAAATAAAACAAGATTTTCCAAATAATTTAGGGCCATTTCTTTTGTCCTTTCATCATGTTATGTAAGGGGCAACTGATGCTTTCAAAATGGAGGGTTATTTGATGAAACTACATCATATCAAATAACATAACAGCAATGATCAACTGTACATATCCATTCAACTTCCTAAGGTATTATTCCCCAGTCAGAAATCCACATCCAACAAAACACAATCCCCTTCCTCTGTCTCTCCATATATATATCTCTCTCATGTCCTCTGTGTCCTCCCATACACCTCTACTCATCTCTCTTTCACTGTCATCTCTTCTAAGCAGCTCTGTGAGAGCCTCTCTTTGCGCTCTCCTTCATCTCTCTCTGCTCTGTTTATATGCAGCAAAAACAATACTTGAAAGGAAAGGCCAGCGAGAACTTGACCCCGGTCACTGCAATTATTCCAAAGGAGTGGCCAATTAGTGCCATTAGTAATGCAATAGGATGGCACTGATGTGTGCGAGCATCTACAATTTCACGCCATCAGCTACGATACTAGGCCATGTATTTACATAATGAGCACAGGAAATTAGGAGGCCGGTGTTGAAGAGGTCCATTATTATGTTAGGCCGATTAGAAATTCTATGCCATCCTGTCCGAACCACAGTTATGAGCAGCTAGCTGTCCATCAAACCTCATGTTTGTAGAAAGAGACATCATTCATTAGATGATGAGTCTTCATGGTCATTCTTCAAGCTCTGCTCAAATAACATGACTTTCAATAATCTGAATAATCATGATTGCTCTTATTAATAGCCAGGTAGCTTTATCTTCTCATTAGTGTACGGTAAAGGTGGTGAAGTTTTAATAGTAGCTCACAGCAGTCAAATTTAAAGTAATCCGTGACTGAGGACAGAGACAGAGAGGATTGAACTGGAAATGTACTGCAGCCTGTGTCCACCAAGGGGCAGTCTGGAGCCAGGGTGCCTAACCACGTCTTTTTTTTGCTGGGATAAAAGTGGAATAGATCAGTGTGGTTATGTCAAGCCTATCACTTTCTTTTCATTTTTATCAGCACTACATTTTTGGCCATGCGAGGGAAAGAGAGAAATAACATTTCACATCCTTGAAAGATCATTATTGGTGATATAGGATTCTACCGTACTTTTAACTTTCTTTAAAATGCCTAAAATGATATTCATATACATTTAGCTGTAGGCATATTTTAACCCATATAATTCTTACTTAATAACTGTTTGATCTAAAACCATAATGGCAAAGGCAAACTACACAGAGAAATTCAACAGTTAAACTCATTCCACATTCAAGAAGGTGAACAAACATCACTGTGACATTTAACACAGCACTAGCACACTACTGAGCGATGTCAAGTCAGCAAACTGAATAACTGCTGTTTTCATGTTATTACATTTTCTCTATTGTACTAAAGTCAGAGTCCTCTTCGAAGGCCTTGTTTTCCCTCGAAAGTGAAGTCCCTATGAGCCGAATTGGGAATTTTCGAGGAGAAAAGCGTCACTCTTCAAACCTCTGGCTTGCTTCATGAAGTATAAGTGATCTTGAATACATTATTGATGACCTCCTTGTGCTGCAATTACTGCCAAAAGCGTGGGCCGCACTTGCTGCCATGTTGTGCTAAACAGGTCTTCAACGGAAATGGCACTTGTGCTCTCTCTTTCTCTCTTACACACACACACACACACACACTTCAAATCAACTTTGATTAATGTAGAGGCTTGTTCTATTAGACAGCTACAACAGAAAAGCACAGAGATAATAGCTGTTAGTAAGAATAGTCTGTGAAGACTGAGGATACAAACAAGATTACATACTTCAAGAGTACAGATCACAGTTTAACAAACTTTTTTTAGACTGTACTGTGTTATATTGTTCAACACAACACACACACAGTTTAAGTAAATATGAAATTTAAACACTACTGTCAACTTTTTAAACTATGAAAGAGACTACAGCAGCATTTTTGTCTAACACAGTAACTTCACATATAAAAAAAGCATTTTAAATGAAGTAAGAGGAATGAACACCTCTCTTACACACTCAGAGGCCTCTAAACAGCAACTTTAGAAAGTACCAAGCAATTGACTTTTGAGGGACCTTGATTCGAACTTGGAATGATGGTGGTCTCTAATTATATGCATGTTTAAATGAGCAATTATTGATAAACCCAAGTTGCTTATGCCCAAGGGAGGATTCGGTGACCAGCTAGGCTGTTCCAATTCATTTATTAAATCCCTGTCAAGTGCATTTAATTCAGTACCATTTACAGGGACAGAATTGCCAGTCTGAAGTGTATTTCATAGGAAATGGACATTGCTCTGGATGGAATTAATTACCAGTTACATTACATTTTCAAAGTCCTGTCATTTTTGTGTGGTATAGGATGTGTGTGGATGGATACAAATGCAATTCTGATGCATAAGCTTTGTTTACACTCATGGCTTATTGATGATGGAAGTCCCAGCGGTTTGCTCAGATCAGGCTCACCTGCTGACAGACAGCACTTCAAACCGCACTACTGCGTGTAGAAAAGGCACGTTTACCATAAATAATGAAAAGGGTGACATTTTGTCAACTTGCACTGTGTTGCAGTATTATATTCAAATAGCAGCAGTAAACTGGATGCTTAGACGTGCATTATTGATGTGGATTCCTTAGTACTGTACCTATCAGGCATTTTATGTATGATTATGGGCCTGTTTGGCGTTACACTTCATGAATTACTGATATTTGACTTTATTATAAACTGTGAATCACTCATATGTACCGGGCCTAATGCTCTTTTCTGCTGACCATCATGCCACAGCTGCTTTGTTCAGTGATTTACAGCCATACATATTTAAATATTTCTTACTACTTGTATTAGCTTTATAGTTGTAATAAAATGTACAGATGGTCCTTTTTCATAAAATGCTTTAGTTCACCTTCTAGAGTGCAACATTATGCACTTCCATTACAATACAAGCTTTGCTAAAATTCTCATTGCATGTCCTGAGCACTGTGGTAACTTTGATTCATTGCAAATGCATTAGTTTGTCATATGAAAAGTTTTGATATTACACAAGTTATAACTCATGTTGATTAATGAGGTAGTCTGATTACCTAACGCTCTGTTGGTATACTTGTTTTTAACTCTGACACATTTGTTCCTTGGGGGAGTATCCTGTTGGGAGCAGGATGCATGTGTTGTGTCGTTATGATGAATTAAAAAAGTCGACTCGTGTGGCGTGAAAGTGTTTCGTCTCTTCAAAACAGAGAGCAAGGTAGTTGTTACAGGTCCCAGAGGGGTATAGGTTGTATACAAGAGCACTACACAATGAGGTAGCCTTCTAGAAGAGGTTTAGAAGCGAAACAATGTGCTTAATGGATGGATATTCAGTGGATAGCTGCAAAATCCCAAGGTATCAACACATATCAGTGGAAAAAACTATCTGTGACTGGATCTTGCTATACTGTAGAACAATTATTATATAAAAACACACAATATGGAAAACTATATAGTATTCACAATCACTGGATGCATATAGACAAACATTTAACAGACGGCAGCTTTTCTAATTACTAATAGCTCAAAAGCAACACTTCTCTAAAGCTCTAAACCCCAGTGTGCTTCATAGGACAAGCCATAGACATGTGTCATAAATAAAGCCTTATTTGAAATTCTACCTATTAATAGTGGCTTCTCACAACCTCGCATGATTGCCGGCACCTCGTTGCTTAATTTATGCACGTCCGAAGAAACCCTCATTAAGATTCTACAGTCATTCCACATGCTACTCATTCTTCTAGAGAGATCATTTCAAAGGCAGATTCATCTGGAGATGAAACATTTTTATTTGGGATACAGCACAGGAGCAGGCTGGCTACTCAGCACACTAATCAGATTAGAATATTCATTTATTCCAGATTAAAATATGTATTAGTACAAATTGTGCATGTCAAATTGGCAACAAAGAAGAAATGAATCATTTCTATTAAAAGAAATGGCAAAGCTTTTATTACATGAATTCAAAGAAATATTCAGAGGCTCGAGTACAAGACCTGACTCTGATTCTTTAACACCAAGAACTATTCAAGAACTATATGTAATTTTCATTTTAACATGTGTATTTAAATGCTGTGTGTACTGTAATATAGTTTTTACAATTTGTTTAAATGCAATAATGGACTGATACTGAAAATTATATGACACTATTGTGATTTTATTTAGATGTACTCCCTTGTGGTGCCTGTGTCACACAGACTCTGAACTGTACAGATAAACTGGTGCTCATGAATCATATCTGACTGATACTCAATAAAACTCAGGCTGGATGGCCTGTTTCTGGATGACAGTGGCTTTGTTCTGTAATCACATCTCACATGTCACATATCAAAGACTCCTACACCAGAAGCTTAAGGACAGACTGGACTATCAATTTCATCAAGAGATGTTTTAACCTTTTCTGTTAGTGTTCTTAATTATTACACTGGTTTATTTTTGGCTCACTCTTCACATGCCAAAGGTGGTGACAAGCCATGAAATGAAGCTAACACTGATTAAAATATATTAAATATAACACAAGTGTAAGTGAAGGTATTGAAGACTTGCTCTCTACATCACAGCATACCTCACTTTTTGCACTTTACCAGTGTGAACTAATATTTAGAGCCTAATGCTGTGAAGAGTTTTTGTAGAACACATGTAGCAACTACTGAGACAGTCCAAAACTATTTACATGTATTCATTTAGCTGATGCGCTTATACAGAAGGGTTTAGAAATGTGCAAATGGTGGAATCTAAATTTATACTTTTATTGCTGAATTTAAGAACAAAAGGACAGCAGCCTTCTCATGGCTGGATCTAGTTAGTAATACATTAGTTAATACATGTGATTGTAGACTTTTCATTACAGACTGTTTTCTGTCAAATCATTTTTTTAATAACAGTGCACAGACCTTGACATTTAGTAACAATTTAATAATAAAAAAAGAGAACTACTTATAAAAAATCTTGTTATACTGATACTAAAGGAAATTTACTTAAGCATTCTCAGTCATTGTGGACATGAGGCCTTTTGGTCCTAAGAGCAATGACAAGTTAAATGCAGAAGCTTTAAAAATTGCAGTGTTAGTGATACAGATGCAACTAATGTGACATCAACTTTCATGCAAAAATAGAAGGTGCATACAAAAGACAAGAGAAGGAAACAACACACCAGTGTTCTAGCAAATGGAGATTTACTGAGGTCATGAGGTGGCTATGAGGAGTTATAGCAGCCTCATCAGCAGAGGCCACAGAGTGTGGGATCGATACTCTCCTAATGCAGCGCTCATTATTTCTCCGAGTCAATCCTCCTGACTCGGGGCGGACACTAAAAGCACCTCTGGACCATTCCGGTGGCTCCAAGACACCTTAAGGGGCCGCTGGATGCTCAAGCCCCAGACGAGCTCTGAGGACCTTTACTGCTGAGTGCTAACGGGACACGTTATGACGGAGTCTTTTTGTGCACTGCATCCGGCATTTTGATGCGACTAACAAGAACACAATAAATTGTTCCTCATTACGCAGTAATTAACTCCACAGCCCCATCCCCCCACCTCCCAAAGCCGAGTCTTAAATCAACCTCCCCTCCCACCTCCATCCTATCCTCCCCTCCTCCTGCTGCGCGCCTCTTTAATTTCCTCACCTCCGCAGGGGGTAGGGGCGTACAGAAAGTGTACCGCACTCCATCATTTCCTGCCATATGTGCCCTTCCCTGCCACATCAGCCCCACCCTTTTCCCCTGCCCCACCCTAAAGAGGGCCAGATGCAGACCCCTTATAGGATAGCACCTGGAAGAGAGAGGGGGTCTTTTGACCTAGGAAGATGAAATTGAACTTTAACATCATGCTTAGCCTGTTTAAGAGTCTTTGCTAACCACTAGCTGTCAATTCCCCACAGGCCTACCAAAGTCTACTGAGGTTTTCAAAGAACTTGCAGTGTTAATTGTTAAAATGAGGCTATTAATTGGATGCAGAGGAAAATCACCTGTCACTTCGGATGGGGATCACTTGGTGATTGAAAGGTATCTCTAATGCAAGCCCACAGGCCAGCAAAGAAGCACCCACTGGGATTGCCTATTGAGTCTGGGTAGCCCAAAGGCACATATCCTAGCCTACTTACTGAGAGGGGGTTTTGGCTTTGATTGTGCACAGAACTGACACACACCCTCTCAGATGGCCCAGATACTGTACTCAAGGGTTGGGACAGGGTCTTCAGAGAAACAGCTTATCTTGAGAAATGTGGTAAATCAATAATGCTCTGACCTTAATGCAACAAAGCAGTTCTTTGGTTTTAATATTATATGATTGGATGCTTAGTTCATTGGGGATTTTATGGATGTGCATCTAAAATAATGTGAAAATCATAACTCAAAATTAAAAAAGTAATTGGTAAATACCACACATATTATACAACAGCAACACTACTATGTTTATTGCATACATTATTTATACAACACACACACACACACACACACACACACACACACACACACACACATACATATATATATATATATATATATATATATATATATATATATATATATAGT